>JANQDE010000054.1:936427-1003498 GCA_037157785.1 Cephalotes varians
TCTGTCCTGGTCAACTTTTATCTAAACCATTTTTTTGTAGATACCGTAATTTAGAAGATATTCGGGTCCATAGATTAAAATGATTCACCCTGTATAATAACGTGTTTCGAAATTAATTATTACAGATACGAAAATTCTAATATAAAAATATCAAGGATTATTTATAACTGCATATCAATCATTTACACTCTATCATTTATCAATCTATTATCTGTTAGTGATTTTCACAATTTTCATGATATTAACTTTTGTTACTCAGAATTTGTCTTTTGATTTTCTTATGTGTAAAAATTGCATATACTATAATTAATTAATATTAACAARTAAGTTATTATTAACAAATTTTAACTATTATATCAAAAATATTTACTCTTTTTTGTTAAAAGTTTCAATAATTAATCAATTATTTTGAAAGCTTTTAGAGAAAAAAGTATTAGTATTAAAACTTATCTTTGTTTCGCAAAACGAAGAAATGAATTTATTACCCTTTTTCGAATTTTTACATCCTAAGAGAAGTAAAATTATATTTCTTTGATAAACAAAGAAAAAATGTATCTATTCTTGCGATTTTATTTTTTGATTTATTAAAGTCCTTTTTGATTTATTAAAATTACAAACAATTACTGATTTATTCAAATCCATATGACTTCCATATATTCCATATATTCCATATATTCCATATATTCATAAAAATTAAAAAAAAAAATAATATTCAGTAAAATTTAGAGAAAGATGATATTAAGATCATAATTAGATTATATACCTATATAATTTTACATAAATATTTTTATCGATAAAATAATATAAAAATAAATTTAATTTTTAATAAAACTTTAAACATATATAAATTAGATCTACATGTAAGATAATTCTAAAATAATTCTAGAATTATTAATCATATAATAAATATTTTTTATTAGATCAATAATTAAATGATTCGTAATGATTATAACTGATGATAATTAAAAATTAAAACTTTTTTATTAGTGATGACATAAAATCGCAGCAAATTTAAATTAAAATACAAATAACGATTTTTTAATTAGATTTCTTTATTAAACGGAAAAAAATAGAATTAAAAAAATGGAATTATCCCAAGTAACCTAATCATTGAAATCAATTTTGCAATGCAAGGAGAAAAGAATATTCGGCGTACATTTATTCTGTAATATTTCATTAAATATTTCAACATTTCGTTGAATATTTCGTAGCGGTAACTATGATTTGTTGACGTCACTCGACGATCTGTTTTTGCTGCGTGTAGCGTGACGTGCATACAGAAGGTCGCCGCACTGCCATTTGTGCGGCAAATCCGGCAAACAGTAGCGCGATATGCTCCATGTATTGGCACATTATTATCCCTCGAAACGTGATTCTTGCTCGCGAACAATTAACGATTACATTATCCTATTAACTTCTACAATTTTTAAGCGAGACGGTTGTTTATCGAAATATATATGTCCGTGTGTTTGAATCGGAGCACTATCGAGGGAACGGGAATTGCAAATTATTGTAATATTAACGGGTACATTTGCGAGTAATAATCACGCATTTCTTTAACAACGCTTATTTACGTATATTTTTTTGTCGCGAGATTGATCGTCTACTATTTCTGCATCGAGAGTGCAGAGTAACATACGGATCATCGGAATAATTCATGTAATGGAGCCACGATACATATCGACCATTCATTAATAACTAATTTGTAATACGAGTGATAGAATATATTCTGCATATACATATATTATAATACGTTAAATATTTCGTGGATGCTGCGAGTCGTTCGTTTTTACGCAGCATACTGTTGTTATATTAAAGTCATATTGTTATTCACGTGGCGAGAGTCGAGCAACTGAACAGTGACACGGAGCCGTTTCGATTGTTATCGCGTTATCTCTTGGAACACGCGACAGGTACCAGAAAGCCAAACGGAATTGTTTCCTACGATTGTAACAACTAACGATGGCTCGCACAGTTAATTAACTCTCACAATTAACGGATTATAAGCTCATTTTGAAAGAATGACTTCATTGAAGCAGATATTTCGCGGGATTCATTCGCTTGAGTAACGATCGTAGCGATGAGAGGTGGGAAACGTAAATTATTGTTTCATTTTCGAGCTATGATTTGTGCAAGTCTCTTACTTGTTAAAATCTGAATACCTTTATCGCGTTCTTCTTTTGGTAATTTAAGTATGATTTCTTGTCAATTCGCAAATTGAGAATACGAATTGATGCACGAATTGCTAATTCGAAGGATTTAAGTAATGAACAGTCACTATATTGGTGTATTGGACGTGAACAATTTCTTCGTATTATTTTTCCGTTGTAATATAATAAAGTACAACATCGAGAGTGCCGCATAAAGTGCAAATTGCAAAATATCATATTTTGAATTTGTGCACAGTCGTAACAAACTGTGTTTTTGCGAATGAATATTGTGTGAATGAATATATGTTGAAGTTCAAGAAAAAAGCTGAGAGAAGTACGGGGAGGCATTGAAAGCTAACAGAGCAACAATGGGATAAGTAATTATTGATTATTTTATCTGTTGCTTGTGCGAAATTAATCGTCGATCGATCCTTTTTCGCGTGTAATAATTTACGGAAGGCTTAGAAATTTTAACTTTTAAAAAGTGATTTACTGTGAAAATCCCTTAAAATAAAAAAATTCAGAATCTTGCTTTAAATTATAATTTTTTTGCGTCACGGAGTGCTACTATGTATTAACAAAGTAACTTTACTTGGCGATATTATGTATTTCGGCATTGACATGAGGAACCACGCGAGCGCAGCCGTTTCGCGGCGTAACAAGTGGCTAACGCGTTACTTAATAAATTAAGTGACAACGACGCAGCTGTTCCTCTTAATGAAACATTAGTTCGGCGCGATGCTGTGGCGTCGTCCTCGACTATGCTCGTTTGTCCGATGATAGACGATACGCCCTGATGATTCCAGCGATACTCCTCCTCATTCTCCTTCGTTCTCTCGTTCTTCCCTCAAGGGAATTCATTGTGCCTTTTATTCTTGCGGAAACGAGAACGCGATTTATTTTTAAACTTCTTAGATTTGATCTTACTATATCACACAAATTTCAATGAAATATAATACCATACGTTAAGTAATAATATGTAAAAAAGAATAATATTGAATATCAATTGATATTCTGTTAGGTTCTTTTTCTTGCTCTCTTTCTCTCTTTCTCTCTCTCTCTTTCTCTCTCTCTCTCTCTCTCTCGTGTTCTCTCTTTCGATTTATGATGCATTATTACTACTATAATTGAGTTATCGATATTCATCATAATCGATTGAAGTAAGATAACGAAGATAAGTTGAACTGTTTACAATAATGCAAAATTTTGAATGACATACAAGAAAGTAATAATTTATATATTTTATTTTTTACAATAGTTTCCACTGAATATTGAAGCTACATTTATATTCGCTAGATATTATTTGATCGCTTAAAAAATATATTTGTGTGAAATATATTTTCTTTAATTATCTGTATTGTCATCTATATATGTATTAAACTGCTAGTATTTTTTAATCCCGGACCTTCGCTAATCGAGAATTAATTTTAATTAATCTTAATTAAATTTTTTTGTTTTTGAAATCAATCGTCAACTCGATTAAAGCTTTTTTTCAGCGTTTGATACAATTGATTATTATATTGATTGAACGATAAAAATCTCAAAACTATCGCAGCAAATAAAGCAAGAAAAAAGATCCGCTTTCAGCCATTTGTTATAACTCGCTTTGAACCCAGTTGTACACTTTCTCTATTTTTTTTACTATTAATCTTAATTTTGATTTAAAATCTTTAAAATCTCAGTGAAGAAAGATTAAGCTAAACTTAAAAAATAATATCGAGATTATTTAAAATTACTTTACATATTTAAATGATTCAATTATACATATTAGGTTGTACATTTCTTCAGAAACTTTTTAATTCACATTTGTTAAGACATGACATGCTGCACGCGATCAAAGATACAAGTGATCGAGAACACGGAAAACGAGCTAACGGGGATTAAGGCTCTTCTTCCAGAGTACTCCACACAATTCTCGCTGCAACGTAGAGAAAGAAAATATAATTAACCGGCTTCAAAGGGCCGCGGTTGCACCGCATGTCGGATACCGCGAGGCGGCTGTGCATTGGTGCAATCGGTCCTTTGACGGGGATGGAAGTACAGAAATAACAGTGGCGCTTTTCATCGCGGAAACGGCGGGGTTATATTATGCATTTTCGCAGCACGAGAGAGAAAGAGAGAGAGAGGTGCAGCACAGCAGCTACAGTAGTAGGTAACGGCATTGGCAGACGTTCCCGTCATTTTCCAGACGTGCTTCCATCCTTTTTTTTTTCATTCGTTTACAAAGCTATTATTACGAGCGTTATATTAAACTCTGGCTCGCGGTGTGACTTGTATGGCAGACGCGCTTCTATTCACTACATAATTAAAAGCCACATTCATACGGCCGAGTCCATTCGCCGCGCGTATTCGCGCGCCGCGCGGACCTGTTCTTCGCGACAGTCCAGCCGGGGAGTCCTCCGGAGCCCGCAAAAGTCAAGAATGACAATGCTTCTTCGTCGTCCCATTGTGAGCGACCGTCGGCTTTTTACGTCGCCGTTCGATTCGTCATCGGATCGAACGCGTTGCGCAACTTCCGCCACGCTCGTCAGTGTCCTTTCGTTGTTATTTCATAATTACTTGCATACTGTTGTATACTATTTCTTACTTTAAGAGAGCGAGATAATTAAAAGATTATTATACACTTATTATTATATACTTATATACTTATTATATATATATATATATATATATATGCATTGTATATTATTATTAATTAATTATTTACCAAATTAATTATTCAGTTTGCTTGATTTTTTTTTGTTTAAAAAGTTATTGGTTGCATATTTTTTTTAGGAATTTCTTTCATTACGCATATTTCTAAAAGATTGTAAAGTATTTCCGTTCATGTTGCATAAGCAAGTTATTTGAATTCACATCATTGTTGAAAATCTTTTACATGTTTTACGGATTTTATTATGTAAATTTTTTTTGTCACCGTGTTTCTTCTACTATTCAATATCTGATGAAATAATTTGTTATATTGCCAGTTTCGATATGAGATTCTCATTCTCAATGATGGATGATTTTGAAACTTTTCTTTGTTATCTCTGCTGTTGCAATTCGACCTCATGGTTTTTTTTTTAGATATGTGTACTTGGCTCTCCCGAGTCCTCTTCTCGAGAAAGGGAAACCTTATCCGAAGCGCGGTCGAGCGATCGATCCTTGGGCTAGCGCGTCTGAAGAGAGCGAGATCTCCTTTCGAATCAACATAACAAATTCAATCTCACGACGTGTGCCGATGGACCACGATAGCCACCGCCGCTGACATCCCCGCGAAATGTATGGGTGACATCAGCATATGCATGAAAGAAGGGCAGCCGCTGTCAGTGTCGGCTACTATCGATTGCCTTTTGACTCTCATGCTGCGGTCACTGCTAGCTGGTGGTGTGATCGCTCGAAGGGATGAGAGCGAAGGGCGAGAGAACGAAGAAAATAAAAAGCGGAAGGATAGGCAGGCGTGCTCAGGCAAAAGTCCTGTGATGTGATCGCGTATGCGTTAGGGATGGTTGCGATGCTAGAAAGAATATCGATTTTTTATTTCATAAACAATGATTCTTTAATCTTTAATATTTAACACCTACGTATTTAAATCAAGCTTTCGACATGTCATTAATCTTCTTTTGAATATTTAGTTATTAGTACCGGAAATAGCACAGATAATCATAATATTTTATTTCTATTTTTTAAAGATGATTTATCTAGGATTTATGTAGGATTTTTAACTTTTGTTTTTAATTTTTATGATTTTTCGTATCGCGTGTGTGTCATTAAAATATAAAATTTGTAAAAATAAATACGAGACAAAAGAAAACTTATCTCCGAGGAAGAAAAATATTCTTATGTCTTTTGCTTCAGATGATTTACCGGAATACTTTCAATGGATTTATCTCTATTTTTCTTGTTTGTAGAACTAATCTCAATATAACGAGAAGTACAGTTTTTTGCGGAGAGCAAATTAAAATACGATAAATGTAATATGCGCTCTGCTATTTCTTCTATTTGAATTCTTTCTCTCCAGTACATTAGATTATCGCACTTCGAAAAGGAAATTCCCTTCGACGTGGCGTCGACGCCTCAAAATTAATTCAAAATTAATCGAATGCCGCGGATTTATCTTCTCGGGAAAACCTTCCAATCTCGTCGCGTGCGCTAACGATCTAATTAGAAAAATTGCCGATTTATATTTATGAGTCCGTGACGGCTGCGCTCGGAGGAGCATCGCCATGGAGAAAACTTTGAGAATCCGAGTTTTTAGCTCTGTCGAAGAGCAGCGTAGTCCATTAGGAACAACGGGGGATGGGCATTCTTATTACGGCGTCAAGGGTAACTTGCGATTCATGTCGGGCAATAATTACTCCCACGTAACATCAGCGCGACACGGGGTGGGCGACGAGGGCGTCGATGGCGCGCAAGTTCGGCAAGGAGCTTTCGCACGATGACAAATGGACGACGAAGGGTGGGCTTTCCTGTGTGCGTGCTCGAGAGGAAGCTCGTTCGTGTCTTCTTTATAGCAAATAGCGAACAGCACAATTGCGGTAAACAAAAAGTGAGCCACTGCCTGAAACTTACAAATCGAAGTGATCAAAGTTACAAATTGAGTATTGCATGTCGAAGAAAATTTTATAAAAGCGAATAAAATATGTCAAATGCGAAGTAATAAAACAGATTTGCTCGAGGTGTTTCAAAAACGCCATTCTATAACATCACGTATCATATAATACCATATTTAAACAAATAAATAAACGTGATTATATTCATAAATTACATAGAGAAACTTCATGTTAATTATTATTATCCGCATAATTTGTCTTTTTGATTCAAAAATTGTTGTAAATTCTTGTTATATACTTGGATTAAGTATCATATTAAACTAATTACTCACTCTATGTTAATATCATTTTACATATTTGTTACATACTTGTAACAAATAAAATTTTGGATTCGCTAGGGTTTTGCAATAATAGGTTTATAAGATTTTGCAATAGTTTTTAAAAAAGCTGATTGTGCCAAGCATTTATTAAATTCTTGCGTAAGTTCGACCAAAAGGGCACCTCCTTTTCACTGCTTCCATGGAGGGGAGAAGTAAGAAAAAGCGATACGCGTTCGCTACAGTTCGTTAGCGACTCCAGGGAGTTAATTAGCGAAAAAGTTAATTTCTTGCGCGCTCATAAACGGACACCGGTGATGAAATACGAGCTTGATAAAGGCAAGTACTCGCGGGGAAACCGGAGTTTTTGGTGCGGGAAGAAAGGGAGATCCGTAGCAAGTAAATAGATTAACATTGTTCTCGCTTGACGGGCTGCTGCATTTAGTTTTCGAGTTATCGTATTTACTTAATTTCAACATTCTACGATCGTCTTTAAACTCATGTCTTTTCAATATGTGAGAATCATAATTTATGTCGTAATTTATGTGTACCAAGATTTATGTGTAAGATTATACTTTGCTTTTGCTTTAAACAAAGTTAAAGACAAATATTTATATTACAAATGTTATTCAAGATATAAAAATATAGAAAAATAAGCCTGACGAAATTGTTTATTTTACTCGAATTTTAAAAATATCATAACATATTTTAATATTTTTCTTATTTATTTCTTATCATTGAACAGAATTAATAAAAAAATGTTTTAATTTTTTTCTCTTTTTTTTATTTCTTTATCAATATCTTTATCTATCTCTTTTTTCTTTTTTATCTCTTTTTTTAAATCATATTTTTTGTTAAAAGGAATTATGACCAATTAAGTGATGAATTAATCTATATATTCGGTGATACGCGAGAAAGCGAATTTGGTGAGAAAGTTGCGACGTATTATGTAAATTGCGGGAGCGTCATCAAAAAGAGGAGTAACTGGGCTGCCGAAGAAGCAGAAGATAACCGGTGGTGGTGCACCGGTAGCGCTTGTGAAGTCCTGGAAAGAAAAATATTTTTGTTTCGTTTCGTGCCGCAAATGCGCGGCCGACTCGCCCGGCGGCGGCAACGGTGCTGAACTTTCTGAATAATTACCGCGGCTATGAGCTTGATTCATCACCGAAGTTCGCCTTCCTAAGATGCTTTATCTGCGCGTCGCAGTCTCAGCGAAATTAATATGCTAATACCCCGCGTGGTCCCCTCGGCCTCGACATCATACACCCTCGAGAGCTCGGGTTCGAGAGATCGAGCTCCCGAGCCCTCGACCTTACTTCGCCACGAGCCTCGCATCGGAGTCTTGTTGTCCTGGCACCACATTCTAGTAGCGATCCTTAACAACTTTTCACGTTCTGTCCGCCCAATATCCGAAGCTCTGTACTATGGAAGATCGATTAATTTCTCAAATAATTTCAAACTTGCAGTTATATCGCTATTACAAAACACATGATTATTTACTTAACTCTTAGATAAAAAGATTCTTCCAACTTTTATTTATTTATCAAATGGATTTAGATATCCGTTTTTTAAATTACTTACAATATTTTCAATATAATTCTGTGTTTTAAAACTTAGGAAATATTGTTTTAATATTAAAAAACTCCGCGCTTAATTATTTTTTCAATTAAACTAATTTATTCTTTAAATGATGTAATACTCTTCTGGCATAGTAAAATATTTTATTACTTGTTATTATTTATTGTTACTATGTTTTTGATTTTTGATTTTTTAAGCTGACTATGATTCTTCTTTCCTCAAAAATTATTTTGATAACATAAACGCAGATATAGTCAATTATATTAATATCAATGAATAAAAGAAATTTCACTTTTTTCTATTTAATTTTAAAAATATTTTTTTTCCAATTTTTAGATAAGTTTTAATTTTTAATCATTATTCTAGTTTTTAATATTTAATATGTTTTATAACATAAGTTTGAAATTAAGTTTAATTAAACTCCGTCAGTTGTCTGCATCTATTCGGCTTTGTTTCAGTAAAATTCTTTAATGTTAAGTAACTTTGTAATTATATCTCAACTTGATTGGCATCTGGTAATAATACACAAACACTCACAAACGATGATATAACAATTTAATTATTTTCGAATACTTTATAACTCGTTTAAGAAAATTATGCAAAATATTCTAGAAGTTCCTCAGACAACCCGTCGTATTACTGAAGTACAAGTTCAAACACGTAACCCTGTTGCAAATATGCCACTCCGCTTCACGGTATCAGCAACACCCATTACAACCGTTTACAACGAAGCTTAAATAACTCTTTCGACCCATGTCGACTCCACATAACGAAGTGTACGAATGTAGTAATCGAGGTAGGCACATGCCAGCAATGGTGGATGTTGCTCGGCGGTAAAGTTGGAGAGTTTCAAAGAGAGGGAAAGAAAGAGAGATAGAAAGAGAGAAAGAGGGCCGTGGGATAAAAATTGATCCGTCAGTGGCTGGCACGACGTGTAA
This sequence comes from Cephalotes varians, assembly GCA_037157785.1. NCBI lineage: Eukaryota > Metazoa > Arthropoda > Insecta > Hymenoptera > Formicidae > Cephalotes > Cephalotes varians. The sequence continues at coordinate 945,943 of JANQDE010000054.1, forward strand.
TTTAGTAATGAAGTCCATACCTCGTTCGAACGTGCGCGCGGCAGTAAATCACGAGGCATGGATTGGGGCTCGTCCCGTCCAGATGTGACCCAGTGCTTTCCGCTAATTTGCTGTTCCCGCAGTGTGCGGCGGCCGTGTTCCCTTCCTCGTCAGGTCGCGCTGGTGCGAGAGCGAGAACGCACCACACCGGGAGCGGCCAGTTGGTTGGTTAGTAACTGTGTTTCTGCTTTTTGCCAACTATAATTCCGACCGTTACTAGTAAAGCCGTGCTTATCAAGAAATCTTCCCACGTTTTACTAATAGGACGTCTATACGAGAGATGATAATTATGATCATATTGCTGATCGAGAAGTCATTTCTCTGACAAAGTCATCATTTCCATCCACTTGATGCGGCGATTTATTCTACGCGAATTCTATCTGAGATAGAAGGTTTCCCGGAAATCTTGATCTTAACATTATGTGATCCGTATGATCAAACTTATATTCAGAATGTTTTAAAAAACTATGAATAATTTATTCATAAATATTTATAAATTGTCGGTGTTAATATCGAACAGATCATATATTTTATATATATTTTCAAAATATATATAACAACTTTTCAAAACTAAAAAGACACTATATATCAGCAAAAATAATATCGAGTACTGTAAATAAAGTATCAGTAAACAAATAATACATAAGACAATTTTTAATATTATAGAATCATTGATCATTCCTAGCTGATACTTGCTAATAAATGTCTAGATGAAAATGTGAAACACGAATAACTTTCTACTATCAGAATATCAATGGATACACTCGTACAATCGTAGTCGATATTCAAGCATGTTGCTCGCTTGAATCGCGTGCTCTAATCGACAATGGAAGGAGAGAAAAGTATAGTGCGTTCGCCTTTGGGGTTCGAGAGAGAGCACAATGGAATTATGCTCTATCGTATCTGGGCGACTGCGGCCGAGTGCTATATGGGGAAAGCCTTGGCGACACACGCGTATACCTATATGCCTACACGAGCGCGCAGCGTGCACGCGTGCAGCGACAGAACGACGGACGAGCGATATAGCATCGCGGTATGTCGGATATGCTCGCTATGCCGGGACCATATTCTGGTTTTGATCCGTGCGCCAGATAAGATCGCCCTTTGTTACCGAGGCTCGTGCCTTCGGGACCCGAGAGAGAACCACCGGTGTGCTTTTACCTACAGCCTGCCCCGCATTTTACTCTTCCCTTCGCCATTCGTCTCGGCCTTATCTGCAAATCCTCTTGTAAAAAGAAGATGGACAGAAGAAGTACATTTTCGTGGTAAAAGTAGAATTTGCAAAAGTGATTATATAGCGTCAGGATAGATTGCTCTTATTATTTTTCAAAAATTATAGCGCCGTAGTAACAAATTCTAAGTATGAATTAAAACGAACGGTTGCATATTTAAAGATCAATTAAGATACATTAATTTTGATTCTCCGATGAAATTTAGAGACTAAATTTGTTTCAGGTGAGTTGTGTATGACAGTTTCTTTTTAGATTATGAAACTTATTATTTAATTTGCACCATTGAATTTGAATTTTTTTTGTTGATATATTAACATACACAGCAATATTGATATTATAGTCTTAAATAATTATCAATAAGAAATCAATTATCTTCTTATTTTATTTTATTCTTTTTATTCACTTCTCCACTTCAATTATTTTGAGAATCGAAGAAAGTTTCATCATTTTTTTTTCTTTTTATTTTCAGAACAGAATCCGATGTGTTGCAGTGGGACACTCGTTCATGGTTAACTCACTGCTACCTTGGAATATCGACTACTCTTGGGTGGCGGCGGATCATGTCGGTGACTTTATCGGAACGCGTTAAACAGGCCGTACGTCCTATTACGTGTTAACTATCATGCTGATTCAGTCGAATTAACTGCGGACGAATGTAACGTCCTGCAAATAGTAACGTGCTGCAAATATAACACCCATTCGAAGACTTAGCATGTATTTCCATCATTATTCTTTTCTTAGCTTTTTTACGCGTTATACAATTTAATATAAAAAATTAATTATTTTTATAATTTTGATATCACACACACACACACACACACACACACACACACACACACACACACACACGCGCGCGCGCGCGCGCGCGCGCGCGCGCGCGCATAAATAATAGAATGCTTTTATATCTATGTAATATTATCTTGTAATTTTTTTATTTTTATTTAATGACATAAGTTTCTCGTTAGAGAAACGACATTGCAGTATTATTTAGATATTGCATTGTACATAATTTTGTCGTTGCCTTGCTATCACTAATATAACATCACAAATATAATTAAATCTTTATAAAATATTTCGAATATTTTGTTTGTGACTAGAATGCTGATATGTCTACAATTTAGTTGTAAATATTAGATTAAATATTAGACGAATAATTTTTTGTATAAAGTTATCGCGAAAAGATTTATGCACCTTTATGAAACATCTTTTTGGATCGAAACATTTTTTTCTATTTGCCTTCATTTATTGTTTCGATTTCAAATCATATGATTCAATTCTCAATTTACGATCCATCATCGTTTGATATTTTCGACTCGTACGTTTCGTTTTGTCGCTGTCGTCGTTGTCGCGAGACCGGCACGAGAAAATAACGGACTCGAGTAATAGGCCATTTAATGAAAACGTCTTTTTGTCGGACAGTCGAGCGGCCGTCTTCGCCTAGATGTTCGACGTTGCCTCTCATTGCAGTGATTAGCAGCGCGGCGTCGTCGGTCACCGTGACGACGATATTATCTGCTGTCCTCGAAGTAAGAGCCATGCGTATCTTATGTGCGTACACGCGCCGTTTACTTGTGCATATCCGCTTCGCCGGACCGATGCATGTGCATTGGATCAATGAGTGTGACCCCCGCAGCTTCTTCTTACCGATTCGAGTATCATTACCAATTTCACTGTAAGTGCCTTAATTAACATGGAAATGCTCTCGATTCGCCAAATGAATCTTCATCCGTACGTTCACTTCCACGTGCATTCGTCCTATCTGGTTTCGAATCAGGCTCCTCGAATGCCGTCCTAATGATCACCTAATGATGCCTGGTAAAATTCATTTCGGTTTTATTGATGTCAAAATGATTCTCACGAGTTTTGAAATACGTAAACAGCTTCGTGCTACTTTTCCAGCTGATTGTATGAGAAGGAAAAAATATTCTTATACACATGGCATATACACATTTAAAGTATGATTTATTTATTTCTCGAACTAATAAGATATTAAACGAGGTATTTAAAGAACTTAATGTTTTTCAAAATTTTTTAACATTATATTTTTATTTTTATTAATTTAAATATCTGGCCATTTTATTACTGCATACTTCAGAGATTTTTGATAAAGAAAATTTTAGATAAAAAAATTTTAGAACATGTGGAATAGATAGCCATAAATGTCTATTAATCCAATGAATTTGAATTGATTGATAATCGGTATTGAAAATTAAAGATTTTTTTCTAGACTTTTATTGGAAGATAATGTTATCTGCAACAGTAAAATTTTTAATAGATCCGTAGAGACTGATCTACATAGTCATTTAGCGAGGCTACAGACCCCTCACATTGTAAAAACATTCATATATATATATCGTTACATTATATATTACATTTATGTATCATACACAATCATATGCACAAATATGCGTTAAGTGTTAATATAGTGAATAATTGAAAAAAATGAAAAATACCGAAGAAGAAAAAAGAAGAGAAAGAATAAGAATAGGAACCAGACTCATACATATGTTTGATCTAGATCGAGCCGAATAGCGCAAGATAAAGCTTATTTTTACATTTTACCTTGAAAACGAAAATTCACGACACAAAGGCATAAAGTTTAAAGTAATCAAAAGAATATTAAAATTTCGCGTCTTGAGTGTTCTTTTCAAGATTGATAGAATCTACATTCTAATTTAATTCTTTTTCTCTCTCTCTTTCTCTCTTTTTTCTCTCTGACTTTTTTCTCCTTGCTAGTATTATCATTGTTGTCCATCGTCGCCAACAAACAGCAAATCGCCGAGGGCTGCTGGCTGGCAGGCTCGCGAACGGTAAGACAAGGCAAGGCAACGGCAAGGCGATACAAGCTGTGGCAGAGTATCGCGGAGATATGCCCTGTCTGCCTGCGGGTGCAACGACCCGTCTGACCTTTGTCCGGCCTGTACTTCGGTCTGGCCCTGCCGGTACCAACGAGACGCCCGATCTACCGACTTGCAGCGCGGCCCGGCTTGTCCCGTTCCGAGCTCGGGTTTGTAATCGAATTCGCGATCGGTCTTGTTTTGGAATTGGATGGGACAAAATGCGCGCGCGCGAACTCAAAAACTCAGCATTGTAACGAGAAAACGTGCGTTGTATTTCAATGCGGAAAGTTCTCGTGTGAAATTGTATCTAGGAATATGATCACTCTCTGAACATATATATAAAGTTTTTTAATATTATGTATTTATATCTTGATGAACTTGATTATTGGAAGAAGTAATAGTGGAATGATTAAATTTCATACATTAATTAAATATTTTTTTAGTAAAGGAAATATATTCATCCTTAAAATGTAAAAAAATATTTTATTGAACACATTTACATTTGAATTTTCAAATACGTATGTAAGATTGTTAGTCACTTCTAATTCGTTCCATTATAAAATTACAAAGCACTAAAATAAAAATTACATTAAGATAAAAATTACAACTTGTTAACAAATATTGCAGAATGCAGAAATATAGTAACATCTTATCTTAAAAATTATAACGCTTTTTATTAACAACGCAATGATCGCAAAAGACACATGTGTTTATGTAAATAATATTCTATATTACTACGTTTTAATTGATTCATTTTGGAATTCGTAGTTATGGTCGTGAAGACATTACGCGAATCCCGCGAAGCCAACGCACGCGATAATTTCTCGGCTATTCGGAATTCCTCAGCTGGAAAAACGTGTCAATGACTCCGCTCGAGATCTGGGAACATAAAAAAGGACGCAATAAAAGGGCGTAATCTTGTTGTCGTCGGGAATGAAATTATTTTTAACTGTAATTCAGTTCCCATACACGTGAAGAGAACGAGAGACGCGTTCGCGTCCCTGAAGAGACCGGGCCATCTTTCGAGGCGAAGTTTAATGATGCAATAAAAATCTGGAGGTCGTTAGGTGGAGCGGCCAGGCTCTACATTTTTTCCGGTACGATGACCGCGTATGCGATTGTTCCAAAATTGTCGTGACGAATATGAAAGATGGAGGAAACTCATCCGCAAGATATAATCGATCACTTGGTTAATTAGAAATCACCTTATTTTTCACGAGCTGAATGATGAGGTTGTCAAAGATTTTTTTTTATCACTTTTGTGAGTTGCTTATTTTGTATTAAACAATAATTGCAGGAGAGAAGAAAGTTAGATGATAAAAGATAAGGCTTTATTTTTTTACAAATTCTCTTATAATTTTTCTTCTTCGTTATTTTATATAAAATATTGAACGATTAATTCATGCTTCATCATTTATCGGTTCTTGCTGATGCTAGACATTAAAATAAACTAGATTTTATTATGAAAATTTTATGTTACTTTGTAATTTCTTATCTAATGAGGTAAGCTATATTATACCGTGACATTTTCTTAACTCCGTTAAGCGATGCGTTATACGAAAGTAACTACAAGAGCGATTTAGCAGATGACGGTGCGCAGGTGACGTTGCGTTAAGTTACTCTTAAGATCATGGCTAAATAATTATTGCTGGCGGGAGGATGGATCTTCTCGCCTAATTTGATGATGAAGATTCACCCGTTTGACGCAGGACTTGCAAGGAACTTGTCACGCGAATTACTTACCTAATAAAAATCGCGATTGCGATTGCAATGGAAACAATACACTAAATAAATTATAATTTTACCGCAAATAGCATAGATAAAATAAATGTGAGAAATGAGATAAATATAATAAAGTATACATGTGAAAGAATATATTAAATACATTTCTAAACAATAACATAATTATAGTAAAATAATAGTTAACAAAAGATTGTATTTATGGCAATGAGATTGTAAAAATTATTTTAAGTTATTACATGCTTAATTTTAATTATTTTTGAAATTAGTAATTTAATCAGATTTTATTTTATAAATATTTAAATTTTATATATATATATATATATATATATATATATATATATATATATATATATATATACACAGTTCTGTTATGCATATAGTTCCGTTATGTATTACCTAGGGGAACCGTCTATTATGGTACAGACATTAGAGTCAAAGTGTAAAATACATGTAAAGGAATGCAAAAATTAGAGAAGCCAAATTTTATGAGACTCTACTGTATATGATAAATTAAACATACAATAGCTTCAAATTATATTTTTTTGAACTCATTATTATGAACAGAATCTTTTATTATTAACTATTATATAATTACCTTATTGTTTAGAGAAAATGTATCTTTTATATATATTTTATACTTTTATATTTATAGTAAAGTACTATTTATAGTAATCTTCATCTAAACAAAGGATGATAAAACAAAAACCCGTCACATAAATTGCTAATTAATCTTTTCAAAATCGAGAATATTGACGAATATTGTAACTTTTATATATATGTATATATATTAATTAACAATTTATGACACGCCTTTATTTTATCTTTCTTTGAATAAGGATCACATTCGGTATCGCCTTGCTAACAGCGGGTTCGCGTGTAAATTCCTTTTTCTCTTTTTGCTAGATAACGAGACGAACTTTCCGCGATAAAAGCACTTTCTTGCGGCAAGCATCGTCGCGATATTACTTTTTACGGGTACGTCGGGTGTTGTTAGACGACACTCTCTAGGGATGCATTTATCTTGCAGGGTCCTTAGGTACCTCATGTATCTTGGTGCCGCTGGTATCAAAACTAGTACGAAACTTCGCAATAGCTACGTTATCCGACTATTTATCGATACGAGATTATTTTTGATGCGTTCCTCTATATCTCATATTCGGGTCTGTACGCAATGACGTATCACTACGATTATTAAGACATCAAGGTATGATGTAATTTTTTTGTACCTCTAAAATAGGAAATATGTTTTAGAACAAGAATATATAAAATATAAATGATCTTGTATTCGAATTTTATTATATTTAATCTATATTATCTAATTATTTATAACATACAGTATATTTGCAATTAAAAATTATTTACAAAGTTTTTTAAATACTTCTATTATCTTCATCGTGTTTTATATAATTTGGACAATTTTCCGATATATAACATATAATCTGATAAAATATTAAAAATAAAATAAAATATGAAACGATAAAACATATGATAAAATGAAAAAAAAATTTATTGTGACTAAACTGGTTAGATTGTTTCGAATTACAAATGTATGATGAGTCGAAAAAATTTCTATACAACATAGAAGTTGCAATTTCGCGTTATAGGAAAATTCAAATACATTGGTTTACGAGCACCGTCAAATCGTGCGTAATTATGTTTTAAAAAACATAATTGTCCTGGTCACTAGGAAACACTTTGACGTGATGGATAAAATCAAGCTAAAGAATATCTCACTGTGGCGAGCGAATACTTTAAGCCCGGTAAATTACGGAAGCGGTTAAAGCGTGCTCTCTCTCAAGACGACGTTGCTATCATACCGCGGCAGTGTGACCAAATGTAATATCACGCTCTTCCATGAGTCAAGGCTCAACGTCACGCCTATCCGCTCTCGAAATCTCGCACCAAACAGTTTTTCTGCTGCGTTACAATGAGTTTATCGCCGCAAACACGCCTGAACGGTCCGTAGTCGCGCTTTTTGAACCTTTCATGTCTAATGGGTCGTACATTTTACCTCATAAAAACGATATACCGATCAGTATTTTCCCAATGATGAAGTTAATGATTATTTTAAAATCATAAAATATATTTACACGTGTGTTTTATCGTTTGCCTGAGGTATCTATTTATCGTATTAATTCTACACAAAATATATAAAAACTATTTGATAATTACTTATAATTAAATATTATAGTTTGATTAATTAATGATAGATTGGAAAGAGAGCCGAATAATAAATAAACACGAATATGTACAACGAATAACATTATTTTCTAATGTGTTATTGAAATTTCTGAAGATTTGCTTCTGAAAGCAGTAAGATTTGTAACTGTGTTTCTACGTTCGAGAAAATAACTCGCGATGTTCGCGGATCGCCAATCGTTTGTCGATGTTTTCTCGAACGAACGAGTTGAGAACAAACGGCAGGTCGCTCGTTACCGCTTCTGCAGATCGTTTTATGTGATTTTTACGATAGCCACGCACGTGTCGCGCAAACCACACTTCCGTGCGATCTCGTCGACAATTCTCGCGGCGTGTATGTGTTCGTTTGTGTTCGCAGTTCCCGTCGTCGGCGGCGATTTAAGAGTGCTACCGCGCGGTAGAGCGCTACTTTGTGGTTACGCGATTACAGCCGACTTCATTCTCGCGGTGCGTAAATGACCGCACGAAAAATACAGACCGCGACCGATATTTGCGGTATATCCCATCACTGGTATGGCTGCTCTAAAGTATCAGGTTTTATTTAGAAAGAATACTGTTACTTGATATTTCGATAGTAAAAACGATGAAGAGATGAAGTAGTGCATCAAAAGTGTAAGCAAGGGAAGTTTTCCGATATATTTTTAATATCTAAGAAAATTAAAATCAAAATATATTTAAATTAATTAGAATTTATAAAAAATGAATGATTTCTGTGAAACTCTGTATTATTAAAAGAGATTAAATTTAAAGATTTTGAATAATTCTAAATTTACTTTTATTGTTATGTTATTTTAATATTAATATTAATAGAATACATACGTTACATTTAATACTAATAGAATATCTAGCGTTACACTCGTAAACGCAAAAGAAACGCAGTCGCCGAGAAACAGTATTACACATTTCTTCATCGAGACGAATGTGTTGTACATAATGTGCATATGTAATGATCGTGCGAAGGCTCACGACTTCGTGTTCTCCTTAAAACACGGCATATGGATGCTCTTGCGCGAGCAGACGGGAAAGATAAAGGGTGTAGAATAGGAAGTCGAGAAGTTTCGAGGGTGACGAGGGAGGATGCGAGATCGATGAATTGTGGGAGGAAATGGAATCTCCCGTGGATCATATTCCTTCTTCCCGCTTCGATTTTACGAACTGCTCATGGAATGGCTAATTAATGACGCGCCGATCTGTGGTTTACAGGGGTATGGAGATTAATTTGTTTGTTGATTCCTCTGCATATGAAACAGTTGATCATCTAATTGATCTTAGCTATACCGTTATAACTGGCTAGTTATAATACAAAGATTTTTCGTTCAGATCTATCGTAATGTAATGTGTAATGTTTCATAATGATGGCTGTCGAGTTACATTCTTTTAAAAATAATTATATATTTGTAATTAAAAATATTCAAAGTTCATATATCTCTAATCTAAAATATTAAGTATATAAATAGCAATTTCATAAGTGAATTACTATATATTCTTGATATACAACTTTACGAAATCGAATTTTATGAAACTTTACGAAACCGATTTAATTTAAATTTTTTTATAATTAATTTAATATGTTAGCTGAAAGTATTATAGTTTTTATTTAATATTTTTAATTACTATGCTTTTTTTATATATAATTGTGATAAATCAATTTTTTTATTAAATACCGAAATAAGAAGAAAATAAAACTTTCTTTGTTAGAGGAAAAGGGAAGGAAAATGCATAATATTACGAATAATGACAATAAAATTTAGAAGATACATTTTATAAAATGTTTTGCATTAGCATAAGATTTTATTTTTGATAGCAATCAAGAATTAAAATAGACGAGTATCAAATTTGAAGTCTAACTATTATCGCGTTTTAAAAACTAAACTCCCATATGGTAGAAATATCGAACGACCTGATCCTGAGCACATATGTAGAACTCGGATAGCTTGAAACGCATAATAGCACAGGCAATATCGAAACTAACGTGCGTTACGGGATAACCCTCGAGAATCCTGGCAGAAGGCGAGCAAAAACGAAGGAGCCTGGAGGTAGGTAGGCCCTTGTCCGCGTGATTAGAAAGGGATTCCTGGGTTCACTCGGTTCCTGATCGCATTCTTACGCAGCCGTAGCGATAATCGATTGGCCACGAGTCGTCATGGAGGCGAAGGAAATCGATGACCTTCGGGCAACAGAATCCGCGGTCTTCTTTTCCATCATTTACAATCGTTACCTATGTTTTCCATTAATTCGATAATGTGATCGCCTCGATGATATGAACTTATTTATCGTGTAGTTTAATGAAAATATTGATGAAGAGTTATACGATCGCTAAGACGACTTTCAGTCCAAGAGATAGTCCGTTATAGTAATTTGACGTAAAAAAAGAACAAATTTATTAGCTAAGATCGGCATACTTCTTAACTCACTCTCACACTCTTCGAATGCAATGATAATGCAATCTTAATTAATTGGATGTGATTAGTGAGTGATTAGTTCCATTTTTGTAGATCTCAGTAATACAAACGAGAAAAAGCTTATTTAAGTTTAAACCAAGTTTATTAAATCTTATATTTTACACTATTTTATTATGAACATATTTAGATATATCTTAGATTTTTAAATATTTTACTGTACAAATATATTAATATTAATATTAATAAAATTAATATTAACTTATAAATATATTAATATTTATAAGTAATTTCTTATAGATATATGTACTGTTTTGCTAAATTATTGCTTATTTTTAACAATTTATTTACATAGGAGATAACAAGTTAAAACAAATTTGAATTAAAAAATTAAAAATGCATTGTGAACAATGCATGATTTGTTTATGTAGAAATTGAAAAAAAATTTGTATTTGTACCGTATTTTCTTATTTTAAGATAAGATGTTACAAAGTATAAAAAAAGTTTTCTAAAACATAAAGAACGATAAATTCAACTAGTGAATTAAATATAGAAAACGGCCAATAAACGATCAAGATTGGATCTTTGTTGCCTAATAATATTTGTATAAAAGAATATGATTGCCTAAAATATATTAAATTTAAATTTTTCAGTTTAAACTGCGCAAAAAATTCAAACTGCAAATAATTTTAAAGATTCACGGGAGAATACATCCCGTCTATAAAGATTAAAGGTTGAATAGAAATCCTCGGCATGACGTTAAATTGCTCGCGCGGTTAGTGAACCGGAATGAGTTCGACTTGGTCGTTCTGAGGGAGATCATGTACCTGGTGACGACCGAATGTCACCGGTGACATGACAAAGAGGTGGAAGACGGACGATATCGCGACGTACGGCGCGACGGCGCGCAGTGATCATTCCTCGTTTTGCCACGCAGCGAGCGGTCCGTGTAGATCGTGCGATCTACGTGGATCGTATACGATCGTACGCGCGCGTACGAAGAGCGGAGAGCCGGCGCTGCTAATGATCGTAATGGGCACGTTGCGCCGTACGTACGGGACAAGGGGGTCGTGCTCGCTTCTTCGTTGGTGCTCACTCGTAGCAGCCGAGAATGGAACAAGGTAATGGCGATATTAATGGTGGTACCCTGTGGGGCTAGCCGCGATATTGCCGTGCTGATAGCGCGCGAAAGAATCGCGCCTAATGCTCCAAGATTGCCGTTTCATCGATAGTTGCGAATTCTAAATGTCGAGATCGCATCATGGTCTTTTCGCGCGAGTCACTTTCCGTGTTTTCTTTCGAAATCATTCTCGTTCGCTCGTCGGTCAGTAAACACATACTCATCGCAAGGTATTTTTATTCGATTGAGGATAACCGACTTAATTCGGTTAAGGATAATTGATAATCTAACTAGATTGATAATCTAAACAGATTGGACGATTAGAGAGTTTTTAGATAGTATAGTATTAAATTAGTAGAGGTATAATTATACTAATTTATATACACACATATTTAATTTAGGAAACTAGAATTTTTTTATTTATTTTCAATAATAATACAAGAAAAATGGCTTTTTCTCTATTTGCTCTTTATGTTTATATATAATAAAGAAAAAATATATTTTGGTGCGCGCGTAAACTACATGTTTAAGAAAAGACATGTATAATGTCTAACATCGGTTACAGCGGCGAAAATAAGCGAATGTATTCATATAAGAATTGACGAACATAATTTACAACATCAACAAAACAGCGATTTCTTGATTATATCGTAGATCTATCATGTAGATACTTAAAGTAAGCAATGATAAATCGCCGTTATCGAGAAAGATGGCATTCAATTGAAAAGTAGAGACATATGATTTTAGAAAGTAGAGACATATGATTAATTGCCAAATAATTTAACTTGTCATCAGTTAGAAATTGTGTAAGATGACTTCGATACTTTGTTCACATTTCATTCCCGCAATACGCACGAGAAGACATTTGCGCGAAAAAGCGACGTCGCACTCGAAGAAACGCATTTTCCGTGCTAATGTCTTCGCGCGAGCGTAGAATGGCGTATTATCGATTATCTCGCCGAAGACAATGATATTTAACGGCTCGTCGATTCCGCGGAAACGTCGCGTCGCGGCAGGTAATAAATTTTAATGCGTGTAATGTGGGAATTAATGCAGGATTGTTTCCGCGTATCGGCGAAGAGACGCAGTCGCGATTCGTAACTCGCGATTTAACTGCGCGTTTAACGGCCGAAGTTCCGACGATGCCGCGCGAATTGTTAGATCAAATTAAATTAATTCGTACGATCGTGCTATCATCCGAAATGCGCGAATCGGTGAGCTTTTCTTTGTGCCGGCGACGCCGATCGAAACTCCGTTCGCGGCGATGATTTCGCGCTCTCGTTCTCTTCTGCCAATTAAACTTTTGTCGCCTTTGTAAGTGGCCACTTTACCGCGATGCAATTAACCATTTCTATACGTATTATGCACCGCATATTAAATATCGCTTTGAATATTCGTCCGATAATATCTTGATAATGTCGTCAAAAATTGAGAACTTATTTATGCGAAAAACTCTGCGTAATGATATACGAATTAATCAGAACGTCAGTGTGATATAATCAGGAAATATCTCTCATTGTTTGTAATCGCTACTTATCATTTTTGTTATAATTTATTCCTTTTATAGTTTCACTTTACAAATTTAGTACTTATCTAATATAAAAGTTAAATGAATGAGCACATATTAGCATCAAGTTACTGACGATGTTTTTAAAAGTATTTAAAAAAGGATTTAATTATTACTAAAAAGAATTTAATGGCAATTATCCATGTTTGTTTTCTGATTGATTGCTCATGTAATTATTACCTTATCTATGTAATAGTAACTTTAGATCAGCCTTTGTTTCTCTTCTCTTATTTTTTACTTTATTGCGCTTCGGTATTATGACAATAATTTCAATTATAACGCTGCACGCAGTCACCTTTCCATTCTTATCTTCCTCTTACTCGCGGATGCAGCCGATAAATAACGCGGCCTGTTCCTTTTTACACGAATTCTCTCACGATTCCACGTCTGCTTGCTAGGAGCTGCGACGTTATGCATTAAGCAACATCGCGTATCTCGGTTACTTCATCGCACGCATCTCTTTCTCCGCTCTCGAAACTGCCCCATGTAAATCATACGCCGCGACACTGAGAACGAGCAGCAGCGCATACATATGGTTTGCGAGTCGGGTCTTAATTAGACGATGAAACAACGATACGCGTCTCGATGCTGAAATCGCCTCTAATTCGTCCGTGAAACTTCATTATTTCAAATTATTATGATCTTTCGAAAAAAATCAGAAGGCTCGCTCTCCCGATGGCTCTCAAACAGAGAAAGAGCATTATAATTATAATATTTATGTAATATTTATGTAATATAATCTTGATATTATATTATTATTATATCAATTATTATTTAATAATTTATTATTCTTATATTACTTTATTTATAAATTACAATATATGTTTAATTCTTTTCTGTCTGTGGTATCTTGAAGTATTCCAATAATATAATATTAATATAATGATTAATGCTCTATTATATCATCTCTATTATATATTACTATTTAAATAATATTGCAAAAATATTAAAAAACTATAAAACCTTCGAGATTTATGTAAATTATTTATATATATATATATTAATTGATTGAATTATTTTTAATATTATATAACAAATTTTGCTAAAGAAACATTACTTCAGCAAAAACTTAAAACTCGATAAAAAATTATATACTAAACGAATTACAGATATTCTATTATCGTTAAGATGTTCGAGTCTGGCTTAGCACGAGTTAAGAGCAGTGAAATATAAGTACAGCTTCGACCACGCAGCACGCAGCACGGAAACGACCACTTTCTGTTTTACGGCGGCGAACGTTAAAACGTAAACTGTATCATTTACGAGCCGTCTTAGCAAATCGATGCGTTTGGCATTTGAGCTGCTGTCGAATGCTTGGTAGGCAGGCCAATTAGGAATCCGCCGCCTTAAAACCGGCGACGATATGCCAACAGGTGTCTTAAGTTTAGCGAGCGATCGTCGGACTTTTAATAAAACGTTCGGAATCTCGATATTTGCATACAGCATTTACGAGCATGCAAAATCAGTTCCCTGGCGCATGCGGCACACTGTTAACCCAAAACCCACTCATTACTTTAAATTGAATTAATTTGCATTTTTTTTATTTCTTTCTTGTATTCAATTATATATTTTATTATAGTAATTTATTTAATTAACTTTTTTTTAAATGAAACTAATTTTTAAACGAATAGTTATATGTTATTGAATTAGAAGTAAAGATAGATTGAATTATTTTTTATCGAGAAGACGGTACATTACGATATGTATAGTCGCTATGTATGAAAAGAATAAATTTTTGTTTAAGCGCTTTTAAATTAATTTGCAAAAAATAATACTTCCTATTAATATCGTCCAATCTCGAAATATATAATATCAATAATTATTCTTATTTCATCGGATACACGCACGAAAATTATAAGATATAAATAATCGAAAAAAATTATAACGAAGCGTCCTACAGTTTCGACACATCACCTGCTCTATCGTAATGCGATATCGCTGAAAAATCGCTGGGTAAACGGAGGATATTGTCCCCCGAGAACCGAAAGTTGCTCGTGAGAAAACGGTGATCTAACGGACCGTTACGCCATCGAATCTTCAGCATGTTGCGCCTCGTAAATAGCTGCTTGCGACACGTCCTCGCGATTCGTCACGTCTCGGACTTCCGTGAAACGGAAGATTGTCGGAAATCGGGGAACGAAACCCCTGAAACTGATTAGTGTGTGAACGATCGGCTGTCCGTTTACTAACGAGGACCGTTCACCAACCGTGTGATCTTTATTAAATTTTTAAAGTAAATAGAAAGAATTTTATATGTATATATAAATATATATAAATATATATATATATATATATATATATATATATATATATATATTATAAATTTAGAGAATTTTCAAAATTTTCTAAAAATATACTTGTTTAATCATATATCGAAACTATCGATGACAAAGTCTTCCTTTTGAGCTTTTAAATTCTTTCTTTTATTGTATTTAAAATTATAAAGTTACACAAGTAGCTTATAAAATTATACACGTTTTAATTTCTACATATTTCAATTTGCAATAATTGTATTCCTTTTTGAAAGAATGCATTAACTATGAAGTGCACGGTCTAATAAAAATTCACGAAAATGAAAGTAACTGAAGAATGATCCCAAGAAATTTAA
Source organism: Cephalotes varians (assembly GCA_037157785.1). Taxonomy (NCBI): domain Eukaryota; kingdom Metazoa; phylum Arthropoda; class Insecta; order Hymenoptera; family Formicidae; genus Cephalotes; species Cephalotes varians. Next base: position 961,690 of record JANQDE010000054.1, read on the forward strand.
ATTAGATGCTGCGTAGAATTACATAATAAATTTAAAAAGATTCTTAATTGAATATTTATTGTCTTAAATTATCATTGAATTTTTATTTTTATTAAAATTCCGACTGACCTTTGCTCACTGTCTTATGGGGTGAGATTAGCCAGCAAATACATTCACGAGGGAGACAATACGTGTGTTTCTGAAACCGGGAGACACGGCAAAGCGCGTCAGTGTCGAATTCGTAATTGGAATGTCGCGAGGGAGCGTATGGTTCACCGGGGGTTGCATCCAAAGAGAAAGCAAGATGGGGGAACTTTCGGGTGAGGTGGGGAACTGAAAAAATGTGGTCGGCATGCGAGATATCTGTCCCCCGATATAGTGTCGATATATACCGAGGGGTGGAGAACCAGCGGGATGACGGTGGTGCCCGTCGGCGACTCGTTTACATATTGGTAAGCTCTCTGCGGGTCCGGGTCCGCGCGATAGATACGATGCGGCGATACCACAGCGCCGGAGTCCAGGCTCTCCTTCGAACTTTCTCGGCGGCGGGGGAGGAGGGAGACGAAGGGGGAGCAAAGAACTACGCGAGGTGGAGGTAAAGATGGCAGAAGCAGATGGTGCGAAGATCGGACCATTGTTTGCCTTCTGACAGCGATAAGTTCACAATAAAGTTACATTCGCTTCCAAGTAAGTTCTTGTCCTCTCCCCGTCGTGCTTCTCTCTCTCTCTCTTTCCTCTAACTCTTCTCTTCTTAGCCTTCCCCGCGCACTCTTTCCGCGCCACGGGAGCTTCTTCTCTTCTGTGGACACATGGGAGCTCCTTCGAAAGAGGTGGTATACTCACTAGCGATAACCATAACTCTCTGTACATCCGCACCACTGTGTCCTCCCCGTCACCCTGCCCCCTTTGTTGTTCCTCCTATTTCGCTCCTTGTCTGGACTCTGGACTATTATCTCTTTCTTTCTCTCTTAGTCTTTTCTCATCGTTTCTTTGCTATGTCGTTCTTTCTTCCCTCTTTCGTCCCCCGATCATCTTGTCGCATCGACCACGACTATTCCGCAATTGTTTTTAACCTTCCTTGCTCTTGTTGCGGTTGCAGGAGAATTTCACGTGCCTTTCGTTACCACGTACTTTACTGGAGTTTCTCTTCTTTTTTTTTTCTTTTTCTTCCTCTCGTTTGTTTTCTTTACTGTTCATCCCTTTCTTCTCCTCGCTGTCTGGTACCCAAGGGTAGCGAACTATCTATTTCTCAAGCCATCGCATCTTCCTCCAGACTTTCGTGTCTCTTTCCACCCTTCGCACTCCCTTTCATTCTCGAAATGGGCATCGGAATTCATGAGACAAAATTGATGATTACGACGTCGAAACAACACCGAACGACCAACGGCTACTTGTCGAGCCATCTATAAATCCCATTCTCTTCCCTGCATTCCTCTTTCACCTTTAACCGATCCGACACATTCGCCGATTTCTTTTCTTTTCATCTCGTTCTTTTCTTCGCTATTCTCGTATCTTTTTCTTTTTCGATATGTTTTTCATTTCCATTATTTCTCAGATGTTTTAACCGTTGTAAATAAGAAAGTAACGCGTAAGTACTAGCGCGTGTGCGATTCTTGACTCTTTCTCTGGCTGTTTCGTTTCGCGTCGAACGAGATACGCGGACGATGGCCGTGGCTCCCCGTCGAGATAATCGTTACTGTTTGCCGTTTGTCACACTTTCGCGTTCTGCGTAATGACAGCACAGTTGATTGCTCCGAAACTTCTTGAATTGTCATTTTGATAAACTATATTTAAATTTTCTTCTTTTAAGTTGTAAATAAATGTACTTGTAAAGGATGAATTATTTGAAGATTTCTAAGAATGAAATATTTCAAAAATTTCTGAAAATATCGTAGATGTTCTTATGAAGAAGAATAAGATGCACGCATAATAATCTTTTAAAATATGAGTAAAATTAATATGAATAAAATTAAATTAGTAAAGTAACAATAATGAATTAATTATTTATTGCGCTTTTTTGTTTTTTTCTCTTTTCTTGAAATACATATTAGATTATTCATCAATTAAATTTTTTTAAATTATCATTCAATAAAATTACTCTTTTTATTAATTTTCTTTAATGATTTCTTTATAATGTGTGTGTGTGTGTGTGTGTGTGTGTGTGTGTGTGTGTGTGTGTGTGTGTATTTAATTATTTAATTTAATTTATTAATTTCTCTCTAACTGCATTTTGTAAATATATTTGTTTCATTGGCTCTCACTAGTATTAATATTTTACATAAAGTTTAAGATATTTTTCAGATATGATTTGAAAATAAAGATTTTATAGAACTTAAAAGAACTCAGAAAAATACATTATCAAGATTAGGAAAAACAAGAGAGGCAACTAAAACAGAATTCCTGACGATGTACCCATGACGCGCCGCGATGCTCGACGCTTGTCGCGTAATACTCGCACGGATAGTTAATACCGCTCCATTAGGCCCAATTAAACAGACAGTTAAATACACATTCCGAACATAGTATGCTCTGTTCGTAGCACGCGGTTATACTTAGTGATATTAGTTGCCGCCACAATGGATACAATTACCAGAAGATATCTGCTATCTGAGTACCAAAAACAATCCTGGCATTTTGTTCCACAGCACAACACTTTACAACTTTATTATACTTTAGCTTCAACGTACCTTTTTCTTGCATTTTATCAAATTATTAATTGATAACAAATTCTCAGCTAGTAAATTATTTTAGCTTGATCAGAAGAGTAGATTTATTGGTGCTTGTAAACTTAATGTTGATCGTAGATCATTTGTGAGATATATATGTTTATTTTAAATTAAAAAAATAAATTCGACATATATAGTCTTTAGGAAGATCTCGTAACAGTCTCGCGACAAGAACTGAATCATAGAAAGATCGTTAAGTTCACCGTACGATTCATCGGAGGACGAAAGCTTGCCGTCTCGGTGAATTATTACCGTAGATAAGTATATCGACAGTCGGATAAGGCTCGCGACGGGGAAAAAACTGAGCCGCTAAACGCACCATCGAGCCGAGAATGGCCTGATAACCGTTATTATTACTTATCGCCTTTCGAATAATACGAATGACGTCCATGAGTTTTCGTTCTCCGAGCGAGTTGAATAGTTTTTGAAGACTGATCGTAAAAATATCTAAAAAGAGAGTAGACACATTATAAATATATGTTTAAATAAGATTGTTTTATTTAAGTATGTTAATTAACATATATTAATAACTAAATATATATTAGAACAATCTGTGCAATTTTAAGAAATAAAAAATTTGTTTATTTTCAATTAAATTGCGTCGCATTCTCATTTTTCCATTTTGTCTTCCTATTACATCATTCATTTTAGTTTCTATCAGCGTGTTACGTCATTTCCTAGTCATGAATCTCTACAAATTAATTGTTGTTTCAGTATTCGTTATAATGAGGAATCACATGAGCTCCGAGTAGACAGATCGTATTCTTAGTGCATCTTGCGCGTGCGGGTGTCCGCCAATTTTCGTTCATAAAATATTTTTAGCCGTCTGGTGCTGATTCCACGATCCCCGATAAAGACATTGCGCGCGAAAGCCGTCGCCGAAAGCCGGCAAGAGAGCACGAGAGAGAAAAAGAGGGAGAGAGGTTGGCACTTTGGTGGTGCATTCGGAGAATCGCGGGGCCATTCGTGGGAATAATATAAGATGGGCTCGCATCTGCGCGAGTTATGACGAAGCGAGCCATTAAGTGGCCGTGTTTATTTTTAGAGGGAACCGAGAGCGCCTAGAGAGCGCAAAGTGGAACTCCTAATTGTTCTCGTTAGTGCTTAGCTCGCATCTGTCTGAACTCGTGAACTCAGGACGATGGACGACGACGGACAACGACGGACGGAGAATGCACAGGGTTTCTGCACGCGGAGTCTCGCGCGGGACGAAAGGGATCCGTGAGGGTAAGAGGGACGATGACGTCAGGACTGACCGGTCGCATCGAACGGACGGTCTTGGTCGGGGCGACGAGAAAAAAAGATTATAATAAAATTAATGGAGCCACCGCGCGGCGGAGCGGGTTACGAGAGCGAAAAACGCATTTTGCGGACTGCAGGCGAAAACAGATGCCTCGGCGGGATTTGCATAAACGAGGCTAAGCCGAAAGTTAATGTCGCGCGTAACGATCTGCCCCGGATTGTGTGCATGCCGTGCGGTGTCGTATGCTCTCGCGCTTTATTGTTATTCATTGGAACCCCGGCTCGACGCGCTATGGAAATTAATTCCATGTTACACGGTGCTTATTCTCTATCTTTCTCTTTTTATTCCTCTCTATCTTTTCCTTGTCGCGCCGCCCTAATCGCGCACAGTGCATCGGTCGTTATATCATTTATAATTATTTCAGAAACGATGTAGTAAGAACGCACAGCGAAAATATGATCACTTGCGAGGAAGAAAGCCTTATTTGCTGCAATTTTTGTATTTTTGTAAACAAAGTTATAGAACAACAGATCATTTTTTTAAATCTTTTTTTAATGAAAATATTTTTATTTCTCTATTTATATATTATAATTTGAATAAAGAGGAGAGATACTTTAAAATACTTTAAAAAATAAAAATATTTATAAAAATAACTTTTATTCTCTTTTCTTTTAAAAATAGTTATTATTTTTGTTGCAGATATAGATAAATATATATATTTTTTATATAGACAAATATAGATATATTTATTTTCTAAATATGTAAAGACAAAGTTTTTGTTTTAAAATATCGTTTTAATTAATTTTTAATTAATATTTATTAATTAATATTTATTAATGTTTTATATTTAGCAAAAACTGTGATAATTATAAAAGTTATTGCTCAATTTTTTAAATTTTTATTTATTTCTTCTTTTTCATTTTTATAAAAAATTTAATATTATAAAAATATTTTATTTTTTTTAATTGATGACCCAAAAATCAAAATAAAATTGGGTGTCTAGCTTTTATTTGTGAGATGGAAATTTATATGACGGCTGCCAGTTTAATATAGGGATGGGAAATCACGGAAATTAAAGTCTGTACACATTTACAGAAGCGGCAGATGAATAGTATGTGAAGACAGTTGGATTAAAGTAAAAATATAATTATCATTTTAAAACATATGAATATAGAAAAATTCTTTCTTTTTATTCTCAGAGAATTACATTGCGGAATACTCAAAAAAATAATCACTTGTGTAATTAATAGTTATTTATATAAATTAAAATTATCCATATAATATTCGAATTGTGATATTAATGGCTAATTATACGAACATACTGTCGAAGCACAAAAATGTTGTCCGTATAATATAATTCAGGCAAATGGCAATACTAAATTATTCGAATAATGCCGAATTCCGATATAAAAATGGACACGAGATGTGGTCGAGGATAAACCATTCCCGCGGTATGTAAACGATAACGATTTCGCGGTGGCGGATGCTTTACGCGGGTGCAAAATACGAGCGAACGACTGGGGGAATACGGCCCCTCTAACGAAAAACTCGATCCGTACGTTGCGACGAGGCAACGACATAATATGAATAAACTCCGACACTTTTCGCATACACGATCGGAGGGGGGGAGAGAGAAAAAAACGGATTTTCTATTTACGATGACCATTTGGGTTTCGCCGGGCCGAGGGGCGACTCGTCGTCGGTGATTTTGCCAGCTTTATAGTAAATTTCCCACATAAAGGCGGCGTGGCACCCCTCGGCTTTATGCCATTATTACGTATGCAAGTGTGGCTGTAGAAGTTCCCCAACGAAAGCGAACGGCACGGTGTGCCGTTGCATCGAAACTTTTTCACGATTGACTGCAATGAAGACAAACCGTCGGCGGTCGATAAATATAATGATACACGTAACTTTTTATAAGTAATACGAAAAAAGAATTTACTTCTTTATGCGCCAAGTGTATTTCACCTGATGCCGTAGTCGCGAGATACAGAATGACGCGCATTGGCAGCTTATAATTATACAGATTTCCTTTGCATAACATGTAAATGCGACATATTGAAAATAAAATAGGAAAAAAAAATCAAATAAATTAGAGAGAATTTTTGTAGCACATGAAATATTATTTTAATAACAATTTCTTGTAGCTGCATTTTTAGCGGCGCTCAAATTTCTACTGGAAATTTTCCAGCATTTTTCGATTCTACGATATATTCATTTTTACATTTATAATTTTATAATATAGATAAATATATTAATCACAAACGTACAAAAATGCTGAAACCTCAATAATTTTTTCATTTCTTTTGAAATATGATTAAAATCGAATTACAAGAATTCTCTTTTTACTTTTATCTTTTTATTTATATGATAACATTTTATATTGTTAGATTTATTATTTTGATGTACATTTTAGTAAACATTATTATATATTAATTAATTGTAAGAAAGATATTCACATACAAATCTCTTTATATAATCTCTTATACAAGAAAGACAATTTTTGAAATATGATAAATATATATATTTAATTATCTATAATATTTTCAAAAACAATATAGGGAAAGTTACCAATCGTCATATCACTTTGTTTTTAGCCCATATTTCTTAAATGAGCTAAAAATACATTTTTAGAAAGATAGATACAAACTAAAAAGTGTTTTCTATCAGATAATGTAGCATATGATATTTTTTTATAATACTGTTTTGAATTTTCCAATGATTAACTTTTTCGTAAGCTAAACAAAAATGAGCGATAAAATGAACTCCAAAATTGACACATAGTAGACATGTCATATATTCCTACTCTTTTTCTTTTACAGAAGAGTCATCTGTACAAAAGTAAGTTTAATGTATATAAGGAGAGAATTCTTTCACACTTTAATGTAAAACATTTTTTTGTTGATTTATACTCAATGCTATTCAGTAAGATGCAAACTAATAATATTTAATTTCCGAAATAAGGGAGTGTCGCTTTAGGAGATCTATGTCGGTATCGGCGACTTTCCTCTATCATAGATATTGATTTTTATTGAAACCACTTGTTTATTAGCAGAGATTGCGATATAGTTTATTGATCTCAGACCTTATAAAAGGTAACTGATTAATAGGCACGGTCGGTTTCGCCCTGCTCTAATTTCTTGTACTCCATTGAATATTCCGCACGAGTAGTACTTTGTAGCAAGAATATCGCCCTTCGTTGTAGGCCCATCCGACGAGTGACCCGACCTCGTTGCAGGGTCCCGAAGAGCTTGTCATTGTGTTTTGGGCGTGCTGTAATCCGCGTTGACGCGTTCAACCGAGCGTTTATAGGAATGCGAAGAAAGAGGAGAGGAAAAGAGAGCAAAAGGGAGAATCGACGAGAGTTTCGCACGGCCGTTGCCAGTATTTATAAGTTGGAAACATTTCTATAACGAAATATGCCAAGATAGAGATTGCACCTCTTGTCACTAAATAAAGTTTTCACATGACAGCGTACGCTGTAATACTTATATTCATTGACAAAAAATAACGTGTTTACAAATAAAATTTACTTTATGACGGTTATATATATATAAAATACATAGATAATCCTTTTATTAAATAAAAAAGAAAAGTGAAGAATTTATAAAGATACTTTAATATTCAAATTAAACCGATAGATATGTATTTTGAACGAAATGAAATTTGTATTCGCGCTTTGTTAGAAAAATATAAAGACGTTTTATTTTTGAAAACAGTTTTGCTTCGATATAATTACAGTTTAGTTAAAGCAAGCGATTAAAAATCAGAAACTAGCAATAATGTAAACGTATTTTAATAGAAAAATTAAATCAAACCGAGATCAGCTGGTCGGCGGCATCGATGCTATCGTAAGTGCCGCGCGTAAGTGGAGAGCCGGCGGATAACGTTTAACAAGTAGTCACGACCTTTGAAAAAAAAACCTGCCGAGGTAGGGGAGATTTTCATCTACGTCGCGGGCGGATGACGGCAGGTGATAAAGCTTCGACTTTACGATAGTGGTCTCAAGGAGGAAGGGAGACGACCTCCTTGCTCGCTCTACACAGATCGTTCTACTCGTCCTGAAGTAGCGTTGCGCGCGCGATTTATGTCTTGAAAATCAGATGCGCCGAGAGACCAAACTTTCATACTCTTTTACTTGTCAGAAACTGATATAAACAGATTTTGTCTCTCGAATAACTATAATTTTACAATGAAATTTAAAACATGTCCAAATGTAGAGGTAATAAAAGTATTTTATTAAAAGTATTAAAGTATTTAATATTATTAATTAAAAGTATTTGTTTGAATTTTGCTTATGTTGATTTGCAATAATAATATGCAAAGATATATCTAACTGTTCCTAAACTTGATGACAAAATCAGCAAAAGTTTAATCGATTTGCATTGTATTCAGTGGATCAATAAACCACAAAAATCATGCTGCATGCAATCATTCTGCGATTTTTTTTACAACAACATAAATCTCGTAACGGATGGTAACTTACTTGCTCGCGGGTTCCACGATGCGTTACGTGGCAAAAAATGTCCGAACAGGATAACGACGTTTAATGGTCGATCCGTTCATGGTTACGGATTCAGCGTCAGCTCGGGCTATATGTGTTGGCGGTAGATTTATCGCTCCGAGGAAAATGACTCGCTCGCTCGTGTCTAGATGCGCGAGCGAAGCGAGCGTATCGTAATCTTCGAGTCGATGAAGATAACCCTGGCTCGTATCGATATTGAGCTCCGATGAAATTGACACATCCATCTATCACTCGGCATATGCATGGCATGCATGGGAAAAAGCCGGCGCAGCGCGACGCCGCGGGACTGACCATGCATAATTCACCGTATCTCTGTCGAACGGCCCGAAATCCTGAATAATAAGAACGGGCTTGAGCGTTTTTTCGGTCAAACCCCGCGGCATCGTCCATGGCGGGGTGCCCCGCGTTTTATCGAGATATCTCGAATTGACGGAGAGAAAGCGAGAATGTCGTCCTCTAGTTACGTATTCGTGAGACATTTCGGTAAAAGAAAAATTTTGAATAATTGCTTTTTTGAAGTCACATTCCGAAACAAAATCCGCACAATTTTTGTAAAACTGACATTGCTCCGAGATTTTTAAAATTCAAAAAGAATTATCTTCAAAAAACATATTTTTGAAAAAGAATATTTTAACATTTTGCGCGCGAGGAAAAATAGTTTTCAATATACACACACATATGTATATATATTTGCTGAAAGAATATATAAGAATAATGATAAAAAAAATTATATATTCTATATTATTCTACATTCTATAATTATATATCTATATATAATTTTTATCTTGAAAGAAAAATATAGGTATTTAGTTCGCCGCGAAGTTGAAAGCCGAGAGCGAAACACTTTGCGATTGACGTTGACTGGACACTGCAAAGTAATTTATAACGCATCCTATCGACTGCGGCTCCTATCGATGCATCGACGTGCGAGATCGTGGTCGGTCGTCGTAGCAAACGCGCGGAGACAGCACCGAAGTCATTTCCGTCGAGGCAGTGAACGAAAGGTCGGTGGGTTGGAAGCAAAGGACGATGGCGAAAGGAAGGAGAGGGAGAGAGAGAGAGAGTTCGAGAGAGCTCACGAAAGACGAGTCCCTTACCGACAATGGCGATCGGTTCGGGTTACGAGGACCGGCAGGGCGAGCCGAAGTGCACGGCATCCAATATGCAATAAACATACGGGGCTTTGACGTATTTAATAGTAACGTGGTCGTATAATGCTTGACATGCATGGAAGCTTTTATGGGGATGGGTATCTTGGCTCGAAACACCGGCCGTGTCTCTCCCGAGCGGCGAAAAAGCCCCGAAGGTACCCCGACTATCCGGATCCAATATCGCATCACGGATTAGTCGGTTGAGAATCACTGCTCTCTCGCCCCGCTCGCCCCGAAGAAGTGTAGCCGGCGGTTAATTGCATGTCCAAGCTCGGGGAAGGATCCTTAGGCTGTCACGGGCCCCTCTCGTGCTTCTCGCGCGTGCAAGGCCCGGACGTGGGACACGTGTCCGTTCGCGAAGCTGCGAACTTCTGAAACTGCAAGTCTCGTGACAGCAAAACTATTCAGATTAAAAATAGCAAAAGTGTAACTGGCATGCGCCCTTAAGAAATTGCATTGCAGTTTTTTGAGATTTTCAAGATTGGGATTCTGTTTAGGGATACTTCTAAGGATATTTCTACGCGAACCGAATGACGCTAAATGTTTCAAGGGATTTCGATTTCCGATGCTGCGACTTTCAATAATGTAACTCTTAAAACAGTAACTTCTTTGTAATGTTGTATGTTCTTAAGAAACCGCGATTCCCAACAGTGTCATTTCCATAATTGCATCTCTTGAGATATGATGATCTGAAATCGAGATTGTTTTGAGATTTACAACTCTCGCATGAAGACCATAATGAATCATTGAGAGATATGTTGTTAATAATTATATTTATTACATTTACACGGAAGCAAAATATTCTCTTGTTTTATGAATGATTTTATTTTCTCGTTTCTTTAATCTGTGCATTGATAAGAAATGCACTGATAATAAAAAACAGTTTTGTAGATTAGAACATTTTATAAACTTTACTGTTTTTTTATTTATACTCTTTATTCTGAAATTAATAATACTTATTCTTTTATACTTCTCGCTGACATTTAAGAGTATTCATAATTTAAGAGTAAAGAGTATTATTATTGTAAAAGCAAAACGAGATTTTCTGTGATTAAACTATTAAACTATTATATTTTGTATCATTATGCATATAATATCATTAATTTTTATTATTAACAGAAAGATTTTGCTTTTATATAAATGATGGCAACATGCGAATAACGCAGAACTATTATGATACGTGATGCTAGAATAGGCACTGTAGTCAACACATTCTTGACTAATGACGGCTCTCGTCGTATTGCTGCAACTGTAGCTGACGGATTACGAGACTCCACATATTCCATCCACGCATTCGTACAGGATGAGTTATCGGATAACCATCGGACGTCGCGTAAATCATTATGTTTATGCCGTCGAGAAACTAAATATGAATATGTCAGTTGTTTCAAAATAGCTATGATAAAGTCAAAATTCTTTCAAATTTGGTGTTTAATGTAAGCGCGGAATTTTGAACCGCAAAAATATCAACATATTAAATTAGATCAAATTTTTGATAATCAAATAAATCTTATACTCGTAAAAAGGAAAGAAAAACTCGCACTAATTATAAACTATTACTCATCACATTAAATATGACATTATTTTATTATTTTCTTACTTCGATTATACATTCTATCCGCTTAATGATTAGAAAATTTTAAAATACGAACGGTTTCAAATTCGTAAAATCTCTTAAAGTTCTTTAATAGTTGTCTTTTAAACAACTACTTATAACCGTTTCCACCAATGTAGATTAAATTTAATGATTCTTAGAACTAGAAAAAGATGAAGAGTAAGTTGAACCGAGATTAAAGTTAACGAGTCTACGCTAGTGGAAACGGACATTAGGACTTATTCGTAAAACTGTCGCTGTTGAAAAGCATTTTTCGCATCGTTCACCGCGCGATTTTATCTGTATGATTACGCGACCTCGAATGAACAAACGAGAATGGAAACGAGAACGAGGTAGGCGAAAGAAAGGAGGGAAAAGGAATGGACGGACGCATCGAACGGTGTTTCAATCTCCATAATGACCGCTCGGCTCTTGCTTCGTGGCCGCGCACTGAGAGACAGAGTGGATGCTAATAACAGGGAAACTCTATAGTGTCCGTAGGTACCGCTCATTCAGAGATACTTCTTTTAGTCCACGTTTGTTCGCGAGCGGAAAGTGAGAGAGGAAGGGAAGAGAAGGTTGGTCGAGAGGTTGGAGAGTCGATCCGTACGAGGGTGGAACGGAGAAAGAAGAGAAAAGAGCGCAAGTCGGGTATTCAATGGCCCGTGTCATCGCACGGCACATACGTAATGCCTGATGTAAATGTGAGAGAAAGAGAAAAGAATAGCTGTGATAGGGATGAGGGTGCAAAGAGAAAGAGAGAGATCCAAGAGAGGAGCAACTGGGAGACCCGAAGCCGCACGAGTTGTGGTGGATGAACAATGGAACACCGGTACACCGCAACACTACCATATCTCCGATACCCCTTTAATCCCCACCCCGCTGTTCTCTCTCGCTTTCCGTTTCTTTCTTGATAGCCTATCTCTGTCTCACAGGTTATATTTTAAACGTTTGTGAAACTTGGTAATATGGTATATATAAACGTAGAGTAGTTGTTGAAATATCAAGAACGAGACGATGACGACAATGGCGATGAAAGGAGAAAGGAAGGAGAGCGAGAGCGAGAGAGAGAAAGAGAGAGAGAGAATGGCAGCCCATCAGGGATGGCATGGGGATAGAGACCGGGCCACCGGGGGCCGGGGCAACAATTACACAGAGTGCGCTACCGCGGTGGAGCCCTTTCAGCCTCTCTCCCACCGGAGATGATGGATTTGTTGTCTTCGTGGTCCCTCTGGTATATTGTGCATCTACCGGACCGTGCCACCGCGTGGTAGCCTCCCTCTCTCTTTCTCTCATGTGGCACTTTCCTGTAATTCTCGTGTTATAAAGGACCGCGTGATATTGGGGAAAATGGTCGCACGTAAATAGCGATGAGTATAGAGCAATGAGAAGAGAATTGGAAGACGATGAAAATTAGCGAGTAGGAATTATCATCGCTTATTGAAGTGATTTAAACTTAACTTCTGTTTCAACACTTTTAATGCGAATTTGTCTAGGGTAGCGATTGAGATCTAGTCTCTCAAATACGTAATAATTTATTTGAAAAGTGATTTGTTATTCAAACCATAGTAATTTAGCATTGTACAATAGAATATATATATGTGTGTGTATATCATATCTTTTAGTGTAGTTGAAGAGAAAAGAATCATCATACATATATGTGCAAAAAATATTTAAATATTATTTTCACACAATCTGATTGTTTTTCATTTTCTTTACTGCTGAATTATATGTGTATTACGTCAATTTTTTAATAACTAATCTTCAATTAATCTTTATTAAATATTTAAAAACTTGTATATTAAAATGTTATATTTTATTTTTCATATATAAATTTTGTATATAAACAAAATAGCAGAATATATTTTATATTATTAAGAATTAAGAATTTAAATTAAAAATTGTTTGCTCTATATCTCGCACAAGATAATTACATGAATAAGCAATCAAATTTTCTGCGATAGTAAGAGTTGATTATCTTAATCTCTTGTCCATATTGATCACATCGCGTCATTGTTTCGATGAAATAGTGCTTCGCTTAGTCCAGTTTGCAAATACCTATGTTCGATCGGAATTTACGATGGGACCGGCATATTTTATTACGTACGCGAAACGGACATCTTCTACGAGATATTTATGTGACCATCGCAGGCCGGAAGAAAAGGGTTAAAGGAACGAACCCGAAAAGAGAGGGTGGGCGGCTTCAGTATAGAATTAGTCAGAAGAAAAAAGTCGACCACGTCGGCACAGGATTAAAAAACTGACACGGAGTCTCGTATAGTCTAGGTAGTTGCGACAGGAGTAGATGGGATTCCACCCTTGCCGACTCGGAAAAAAAATGATAAAAGGGATTCGAGAAAAGGAATAAGCTGGCCGAATTAGCGACGGAGTTTCGATCTGCGAAACCGTGTGCCGTCAATGGTACTCATGAAAAAAGGATCGCAAACTTTTCTAAATGGTGAAGCCACTGCGAGTCATGAGATGTTACACAGTTGAATATTGTCAATACATTTTTCTGCGAGAGTCTCATACTCGAAAATCTTGATTTTTAAACACTCAACGGCAAATTTGACACAATAAACTGAGTTATTAAGAAATGAGAGTTAAAAATTAGATGTATATTGCTGAAATATTTTACGTTAAGGAAATGAGAAAGAATAGGCAGTCTATAAACATTTTATTGTATAGAAAACGATGAAAGATTTTAATTAATTTTTTTGTATGTCTATCTTTTTCTGATGTTCAAGAAGCGATATATTTTGATCAATGAATATACTACATCAGTTCCTAGATAAAATTGTTGTGAAGGAAGAAATGGAAAAAAGAATATTGTGAATCTTTTTTCTAATTTTAACTTTTTATTTCTCTTTTATCAAATTTTTAATCAAATTTTTTATACAAGATTCTGAAATCCTTTTATTTTTATTGATTTAAAAAATATAATTTATAAATAACAAATTGCTAACTGCGGACTTCTCGAAAGTGTATGATACACGTGTTGTATCTCGGAGTCGCGCGAGTTGCATCTGGTGCTTAATCGAGAGAGGAGAGACAGCACGAGTTTGGTCGCGCGACGCACGAGTGATCGTCCGACTGCCTTGGGTATACATGCTCTGGGCACTAAAGGGTCATCGTTGACTGATTACATGAATGCGGGGCAAAGCTGATGGGAAGTGAACCGAGAAGCGCCTGGAGGCACGTTCCTCTTCCGCTGGTGATCGACGATGATGGCCCGTGGGTGACGGCGTGTGGTGGGGTTGGGGGTCAGCTTCGTCGAGATACACTGCACCGCTGGGTGAGCCACGAGGGTAAGACCTCGGTGCCCTGTAGAGGTCCGGGTCCCCGATTAAGAGGTTCTTCCTTATAGTCGCGCGCGGCATCCGCGCTATGAGAGAGGATCCCCGTTTTGTCTCCTCGCGCCTCTTTTCTTCACCTCTCTTCTTTCTCTCTCTGTCTCTCGCTACCCAGACGGCGTGGCTACTCGCGCGGAACTCGAGATAGGCGTTTCTTCCCTCGCGTAGCTTGGACTATTAACCGAGAAGATGTTCCTTGTGGCTCTGGCTATTTGTCTTTCGTTTTTCATATACACGTTTTCTTGCTTTCGCATGCGAGGATGACTTTAAATTATAAGTCATTATGAGTCAAGAAGAGAAGTAAACTATGACTTCGCATCTTTTAAAAAATGATATTCTTTATCTTTTCAAACAGAAATTAGTATACAAATTATTTTTTATCTATAATATTTATAATTAATAATTTTTTATCTATAATATTTTTTTTGAAAATCTTATAGGTGTCAAAATTACAGATAGCAAGTATCCAGTTTTGACCCAATCTATCAGAAATCTGATAAAATCTCTCATTTTGATATTAAAAATATATCACTTGCTTTTATATTATATTTGATATAACTTTTAGTTAAATCAAAATTTTGTCTCTTATGATAGATATGTTGATTTCTTGCTTTTCTCGGCTTTGAGAGGAGTTTTACGTCGATCTTACAATAATTTTATAGTTAGATATATTGCGTAAATCTAAGTATACAAATTTGGCTGTTAATCTAAGATTACTTTTTATAGTTAACTTTAGCTTGGCATGATATCTAGCTATGGATGGCACATAACATTTTAGCTTATTTCTAACTTTTCTTTGGAATTTTTCTCCCTGAACTTGATTGTCTTAATTTTTGTTGTTTTTTTTCTCTTTTCTTAAGATTTTCTTTATACAACTCATTCTTTCTCCTTTCTCCCCTAATAATTGAATCATTCTTGTATTACTTTTTATTTCTATTATGCAATTCGTAGTTAAATGCTTTAAAGTTTCAGTTTCGCCCTAACATAGTCTATAGATATTCTTCTTCTGTTCACGCCAAAATCTATTATGGAGTTCTTCATTTCCATATCTGAATCTAGCGACTATTTTTTGCGAATCTTTATGACTTTGTTTTCTTAAATATTCAAGGATTCTTAATATAATTTTCTATATCTTATTACATATCTGGAGTTTTGAATCTTATTATTCTGAATCTTTTTTTAAATTTTTAAGTCTCTTTGAAACAATTTATCTACCTCAACTTCTTCTTCTCTTACATTTTTTTATTTTTATCCGTTTCTGCGAGAAATACATCTCTATCTGACTATCATCTATTTTTTATTTTCTCTATTTCTCTAAAACATTCTTTCAATATATTATTATTTAAATTCTTTCTGATTTTTTCTTCAAATTTAATTGCTTGTTTACTTGATTCTTAAGAGTTGTCTTTTAGTTTCTTCCCTAACTATGTATCCCGGATTAAATTCCAATTTAACTCTACATTTTATCTCTCATGTATCACAAATATTATATCTATCTTGCTAAGTAATAAACGATTTTATTTAGCATTAAGTATAAAAACATAAGGAATAAAAATAGGAATCTTTTTCTCTTTTTACACGAGAAGAATATCGTATCAAAACCTAATTCTTATTCCATATTTACAATTGATAGCGCAACTTTACATTAAAAAAAAAAAAAAATCGATTGCATTCGCCAGGAGGTAGCGTAAATCGACGAGGATTTCGCGTAAGGGATCGGCAGGGTCGTTTACTATCTATGCGTCGGTCGCGACGACGATGCCAGGGCTGGAGCCATAYCGTTCTCCTCTCTCTCTCTTTGTATTCCTCTGTCCGGCGAAAGCCCAGAGTCTCCTTGCGTTGATCCTCCACCTTCCTTTCTTCCATGGAATGGCGGAACAACGGATGAGCATCGAGAGGCGGGAGGTTGGGCGAACCTTGGAGATAGATGGCAGACTTTCGTGGTGCGCGCCCACATAGCAGCAATGTAAGTCATGCTTCTTTATGGGGCGGCCCGTGACCCCGCTACTTGTAAACCGACTAAAGATTCAGAAATAGCTGCGGCACGGTTACGAGTTCCCTGTCCGCGTTCTTTCCTCTGCCCCCCCATCGTCGCTTTACCCTTATGGCGTGCTCTCGCATATACCCGCCCTCAATCGTTCTCATTGTCTTCTCCTTATCTTCCTTCTTACCGCGCGCGATCGATCCGTTCGATCTGAGATTGTCGACCAATATCGTAACGTATTTACCGCAATAAAGTCCAGATGACATGAGTCGCGAGGTCGAGTCCATTCGGGAAGGTAAGCGAGATTATCGCGATTATTAATACATCGCCGAGATGCTCGTTTTTTGAATTGTCACTCCGTGCTGATTGCGATCGCGTGTCTTTTCGCTATCGTGGAAAGCTCGATTTAACTGAAAGATCGATTTAAACTGATGATCGAGCATTCTGTTCGCGGTCGAGTTTGGTTGTATCTTCAACATGATCGATTTCCCGCGCGATGCGGCGCCGAGCAGGCGGAGAGGAAAAGGATTGTCCGTGCGGCGCGTGGATCGAACTCCTTACAATAGACTTATTATGTCGCGCTTTCCAGGCACCGACCGATTCAAAGTGTCTGTCGATAGTCGTCGCGTCGCGGAATCACCGCCGTATGTACACACAGATCGGAATATAATAATATTACCGAGCATGTGTTATCTGTGAGAGAAACAGCACTCGCGCGCACGCACGCGAAAGACCGATGCGCGATCAATCATATCTCGCGGAGAAAGGCGCCTATCCTTGGCGGCCGAAGCGGAGACTATTCAGCGCTTATTTATCGGTCCGGAATGTGTGCGCGTTGCTGCGCGTTGCCGGAAATGTTGAGAGAAAACGGCCGCGGGACAACCGCGCGAGTTTGTTGCGTCTCGATGAAAGAGTCAAAAGAGCAACGCGACTCTACGATCACGTGGACTGTTACGCCTCTTCGTCTTAGCGAGATCATCTTGGAAACGTCATCCCAGCGGTGACTTCCTGGCCGCTCGTAAGTCGTGACATCTTGAAGCGAACAGTTATCTAAATATTGTACCGTGGTTAGGAATGCGGCTGCATGTACTTCATTTATCTTTCAACTAGATACGACGCATGTGACACCTGAAATTAATAGATGTAGAGGATATGCGCTGTTAAAGAGCTTATGCCAGCGGTAATTTAACTAGAAAGAAATCGACGACAGATTTAGCTGCGTGAAAACGTGATCTGACACAGAAGAATTTCTAACTTTTAACGCAAATTCTAACTTTTACGTAATAATAAATCGTAAATAAACATTAAATCAGATCTACATTACACAGATAATTTTAGAAAGCTGAATTAAATTCAGAAGAGAATAGCTTATATATGCACACATAACTTTAAATATTTTTATTCTTTTATAATATTATGTAATTTTATCTTTAATTATGATATTTTATTTTTGTTTATTCTTTTCATATTTAATTTACGAGACATTTTTAAATCTAATGCTTTTGGCTTAAATATAACACTCTGTAGCTGTGTTCTTAGAAGGATCGATATACATTACATTCTAACTATCTCGAGTGGCTTAAAACCGGCAACCGTATAAGGTATCGCGAGAGTACCTGACGTGAGAGTATTGTTCGGCGATCTCATCGAAAAAGCCAGGTGAGCATCGCCGGTTCATTGTCGCAATATGCAATGTCAGCAGGTACATACGGGGCCTTTTCCGAGGACTATACGTTAACGGAGTAGATTGAACGATATCGAATTTCCTCTCTGGTGTATCAGCGGCGATCATTGCAACCAGCTTTTCGAACCATCTCGATTACATCAAAGAAGAAGTACACGTATTCCGAGAAATTTTTATTTGGCAATAGAAGAGATTTTTTTTGTTCAATCAATTACTTTGCTGCAAAATTTTTTATATGCATTATGCGATTTTTCATTCATCACATTACATGTATTTTGACACACACCTATCTTTTGATCTTTATGATCATAAAAAAAACTTGAAAGTGAATTTGTCAGATAATATAAATTCCTAATTTATACATAGAATAATTGTTACATAATATTATTAATAATTATTAATATACATAGCTTCTCGTTGAACACAGTAGTTTATTTCACATGTTGAGATATTCTATAATAAGATAAACCCGACCATGATCAATTTGCAACTCTTTTCATTTGATCTTTTGGTCTTTTGGACTTTTAATTTTACGTTACCAATTATCATATTGATGATATATAATTATTATTATACGCATAATTATCAATGCGGATTACAGAGAAGAACGGATAAACGCGTCGGTGCGTCGGATGCGCGTCGCCAGATTGACGCGACGATTTTAAAGTCCGACGATGATCGCGGCCGATAATAAATTTAAATCATGTAATGGTAATGAAACGCGCTGAATTCAATACGCGTCATGGCGGATATTACTTTGGATGTAATTTCCTTTTAAAGACGCTAACCGTTAAAACGTTAATGCGTTTGTGATAAATTCGAATTCTCATATCACGAGAATATTTTCCGCGCTCCTGTTCTCTCACCGTCAGGATACCGGCGGAAGGATGCGACTTCGTGCGAGCCGCTCTTTTGCCCTTTATTTTATTGCACCGAGTAATTTTACAACCGAATCGAACCTTCCATTATCGACGATTTATAATGGCGAGTCTTTGATGGCGAATCACTAGTCATCTTTAGAGACTGAAATAATTTTTAGGAAGAAAATGAAGAAGAAGGTTCGATAAACTACGGAAATAGTGTCTAGTCCAGTAAATTTTGCTCTAATCTATTTTTCCTTTGCGCGTGATTATTAACACAATTTTAAAATTTATATTAATACATTATAATTACATTACTATTATTGACAAATTTTGTTTCTCGATACATATTCCATTACTTCGTTAATTTAATTGAAGAAAGGAACATTCCCTGATTGGCGATGAAGAGCTCAAATTGATAATGCGCTATCGGTGTTTGGTCACTCTCGAAGAGTGTAAATGGCGCCATTTTAAACTCTTGAAGAATTTCATGAGAGATAATTAAAGATCTTTCAATAATTGTAAGATTGTTATGAAAGTTGCATACAATCTACAATGGTTAGCGTGACGATAGCTTTGCCGTAAACACCATTTGCCATTTAAATTAAGGGATTTATTGAGATTGTTTAGGCAGTATACGAACCAACTAGTTGTAAACGCTGCGCAGTACGCCGGTCACATTCACGACAATTGACAATTTTCACCTCGGGCACTTGAAATTTGTTATGCCAATGAAGACAACCTCTCTTCTATTCTCCGGAGCCCGCCGTTGCACAACATATTATCGTCCCACTTGGAGACGCGTGCGTATAAGGAAGTGGCACAATATTGTCTCGCTGGTACCTCCTTGAGAGCCTAAAGCATATTTTGCGCATTATTTATTATATATACATCATTATCGAACGACTTGTCACGCTATTTGAATTTCTACCGAAGATATTCCATATTCCTGTTATTACTCATCGAATATCGTACAGCCTTTATTATCATCTCTAAAATTTTTATTATTTACGTAATACGAGACTTCTTAATCTATTTAGTCGGATACCATTTCTCTTTGGAATTATTAAAGATAGAAATCTAATAATGATGCTTTGGTTTAAAATTCTATTAAAATAGTGTTTAAATAGTTTATATAATATAAACAAGCGATAATTATATAGAATAAATATTTTGAATAATAAGATAATTACTTCAGACCTTTACTTATTTTAGAAAAAAATAATGGACATTTAAAAAAGTTTGGACAGAATTTAATATCTAATTATCTGTTATTTTAATGCAATACATTTGTAAAGAATCCTTATTATAGAAATTAAAATGACTTAAAATACTAAATGATGAACTAAATTGATTTTGTATTGTCATAAGAGATTATCTTCATATACACGTACGAAGCGGAAATAAATTAGAAAATTAAATATAAAATTATTATATAAAAGTATCTGCGTCATTACAATAGCATGAAAGTATCGAATAAATATTGGACGATTATAGAGACGCCGCTTGGCTATGAGATATGTGCGAAAGTTGTATGCGGGACGGAAATCGCGATCGATGTGGAAAGATGAGTTTGATTCGCATATTTCATGATTTGTGGCATGAAACTGAAGGAGAAAAAAGAGAAAGACTCTCGTGGACGACTCGTGGACACTCGAGCGTTAAAAGCACATCGCGCGGGTGCCACGGGAATGGAACGGGAGTGGGACGTGCAGGACGGGCGGAGTCGCATTGACGTGGAGAGACGAGTGGGTGCTTCGAGAAAGTGCATACATTCCTCGCTCTTTGCACCCGCCATCTTCCTCCATCCCCTTTCTCCTCTTTGCTTGTTCGCCGACACTCCAATCCCTATCGGCAATGGCGCCTTCGGCCTGGATGCTGCACCATATCGCTGACGCGTGGAGTGTTACTCGATTATGACCGCAAGATACCAAAGTCGAGCACGCGTCGCATCTCCATCTCTCTTCCACTTAACTCACTTGATTTCATCTATCTGCTCGTCCGACTTCCTCATCTCGCGTTGATTTTTTCTGCGCCTATGTATTATTAATTAATTTAAATTCGCGATAAAGGTACAAGTAACTAAAAATATAAATTTCTTGAACATATATTTCATTTCTTAGCCATTATTACACATTCGTAAAAAAAATTTTATAATTTCTATTCAAACATTATAACATTATAACAGAGCAAAGATTATCATTTATTTTTAATCATCTACACTTTATTTTTTGATACTCTTTCGAATTATATTCTAAACAAAAATTCTTATACGCAGTTTTACAAAGAGTTATCGCGGTCATGAAGCAACTCTATCGATGTCACGTGCATCTCGAAGGTCGGACATTGAAAGTTTCTGCGGTGTTCTAACGTCTTTTACTCTCGATTTTATCAGTCGTCGCCGCGAGCGAACCGCCGTCGAGCACATCATCGCGGTGCAACTTCAACGATATCAAACGAGATACAAAGTTCTCGCAATAGTGTCGCTTTTCGTGTTTCGCGACGTTACGACCACGGTTACAAAAGTAAGGCGAAACACGAGAAGACTGATCGAAAGATGACCATGGAAGGAGCGAGGGCGGAAGGAACAGAGGCAGAAGACGAAGATAGGAGGATGGGAGAGAAAAGCCACTCGACTCTATCTCCCGATGCCTCCTCGGTCGGGACCAAGAAGTACCAGGGGTACCGCTAAAGAGGCAATTACGGAACTCTCTCGCTGGAAGACGCTCGTAAAAGTTAGGGCGAACGAACGAATAAGAAGGTCTCTTCGGAGCGACGAGGCTCGCGCGGAGAAGAACGAAGATAGGAGAAAAGAAGAAATAAGAAGAAGAAGAGAAACAAGAAGAAGAAGCAGACGACGAGAAAGAGCGCGCGGCGACGTTAGAAGGGGGACAGGGGGAACAGCCGATCGAGCCCCTTGGAAGATTCTGTCCTGGGGCGGCGTGTCATCGGTTCGCTCTTCTCCTTTTAGGCTGAACCGTGCCGAATCCGCAGATGCGAGACTGACGCGCTCGTGCTCTCTTCGACGAGATCAAGATAGCTAGAGGGGCCCGACGGAATACGACCGCGAGATACGACCCTCTCGAAAACAGAACCGGCGACTGCGAGCGAGCGGGCATTCCTCGGATAGTATATGCGAGTCGTTATCGACGATTTTCTTTTTCAGATCACTCGTAAGCCTTTTGTTACCAACGAAACGATTTTCTCTTTGACATTCCCAGATCGATCTTTTTGTTACTAAAAGTGTCATAGCGGACATGAGTCCTCCGATACGTATCAAGAGTAATTAAGTTTATTAATTAGTTCGTGTGGTATATTTACCACAGTTCACAGAATTTTTGTGATCGTGTGAAAATGTGATCGTGTATCTTTATATATGTCAAAGAATATAAATTAGTTTCCTCGAAAGTCTATTGTTTGTGTATTTTTTAGTGCACTATCTTAAGAGATATTTTATAATGTGAAATATAGATATATGTAATAATAGATAAAAATGTTAAATGCAAAAATATTTTGGACAGATTCTTAACAAAATAATGTTGTAATTAATAAATCTATTTTTAAAAAATTAGTACAAAAGTTTAGATTCATTTGGAAAAATCTTTAGTAAACAATTTAAAAAATTTTGAAACTATTGATTTACTATCTTTTTTAAGTTATCTCTCTTAATGCTATAAAGTCTCTTAATGCTTTTTTAAAAAAAAACGCGCAAATTTTAGCTTTGTTTTAATTTTAATTTTAATATGTATTCTACTCTTACATATAACTTGTACAATTCTCACATAATTTATCACATAAAACACACAAATTTCGATGCTTCTCAGAAAGAATCTCGAAGCGCAAAACAATGTATCCGCGTATCTCTGAAAGAAAAAACGAAGTAGCGAGATAGAGAGAAAGAAAGACGCGTTGAAATTCGACCGGAAAAGTCGTCGTCGGAATATATCCGGCGACCCTTGGTAGTCGATAATCCGATGGGTCCGGATTCTGGGGTTGTAGTCTTGGACCACGCGTGAAGATGAGGCTGGGGATGAAAGAGAGGGAAGAGGAGAGACCAAGAACGCGGACCAAGGGTGGATGACCAAGGGTGGATGACCAAGGGTAAATTGATCCGTGGTCATCGTATAAGATGCTCTAACTCACTCGTTGCCAGCTGTCTTTCTCTCTCCTTCTGTTTTTCTCCGTTCTCGGATCTCTCCTACGGTCTCCTGGAATATATATTTTGTTCTAGTCCAAGAGTTATATCGGCCGGTCATTCGTCGACTCACTTCATTACGACCGGGACAACGACGGCAATGACAACGATTCCCTCCCTCCAAGGATTCCCGGTTGCCCTTAAGTGAAATCCAGGCATCGATCTTGCTAACGACCCAGGATTAACGCTAATTTGTCGACCGTCGCGATATTACCGAATCGCCGAGATAACTCCGTGGCTCATCTACCTCGCTCCCGACCGTTTCTTTCCCTTTGTAAAGTTACTCGCCAGTGCGTCCTTTGCGAGGGAGGGCTTGAATGGATGGCGAGACTGGCGGGCTCACTTTGTTCGTTCGCAACGATATAACTGCCCGGTGTTACGTGCGACGTGAGGAGACTATTGTGTTTGGTAATGTAAAAACTCGTTTCGTTGCGAGGTTCTATATAAATCACACAAGCAACTCTATACTAACCCATTAACAGTCGTTATTCTTAGAACAGAACAGTTACGAATTTAAGCTTTTTAATTAGTGGGAATGAAGTAATGAATGTGAAGTAGAACAAAATTCTTCTCGCACTACTTTTATTTATTAGAGGAAACATTTCATAGATGAATATATTAGATCATTTACGCTAAAATTTTTATTACTTATTATTGCTATTTTTAAATTTTTATATAAAACTACAATTACTTTATATAATTTAGATTTAATATAAATAATTTATGATGGTTTTATAACAATTTTTCTACATAAATCATAAAAAATAAAAGGATATATACAACGTAAATTTATCTCGAGTAAAAACTCGAATAGCGAATCTGTTCAATGTTGATTAACCAGTATTCTCATCGAATGGAAATTTTTTTGAAGTAAAATGCAATGCATTTCATTGAAGCTTGTATCTAACTAATTACGAAATTCATACGTAATCATGATCTATCTTTTGCAAGTGTTTATCAGTTTAATACTTATTAGAATATTTAATCGTATTATAAAGAAAAAAATAGATAAAAGAAAAATAAAAAAGAATAGAAAAAAAAGATATAAAAATAACGAGAAAATAATGATTCTATCTATAAAAATTGTTTTATAAGGATATCTGGATTATAAAGATTATGCAGAATATGACTAAAAATTCAACTCAATTGCTGTAAACGAATGAAGAAAACGCAGTGTCCACTTTGAGATTTCACTCTTTTTAATCGCGATAAGAAAAAGAAGGCACTTAAACGCCGTCTAAAGGCAATTAGAACGCGAGTAAGGCACGGGTATGGCAGCAAGGATATTATTCGTGCAGTTTATGCGGTTTATTACCGTTAATTAATGGACTCGGGTGCATTCAGTGTGCACACGTATGCGTGCGCTTGGCAACGTAATACAGTTGCTCCATATCTGTCACGCTCGCATCACGAGTCACGTTTGCAACTGCTCGTAACCGTCGTACGTGTTGCTTGTGAAATTGATTTGTCTTTCTCTCGATTCTCTTACGTATCGAATCTCACGGAAAGATTCCTCCTACCAGATCCGATTGTCTTGTACTATCTTACACCTAATAATTTCTTAATAATTTCTTTTACAAGTTTGTCCCTGAATTCTAAAGCTCTAAATGATTTACTACACGTTATGTCTTTAATTTTATTGTTAATTATTGTAAAGAAATAGTTTAAATTTTATTATTAATTAATAATTGTAAAAAATTGAATTTCTAAAAAAATCTCTCTTTCTTTGTTTTCTACATATTTCTCTTTGTTCTGTATACATATTTATTGATACTTATAACTTTTATTAACTTCTATTACAACAAAATTCTTTGACAAAGAGGTATTTTCTATTTATATTCTAATAAAAAAAAATAACACTATTAATGAGCACATACCTAAATTAACAAATCAAATTATTATCGAAGTTTCAAAAGCTGTTCTTTTGAAAAAATTTTTGAGATTTCTCTTCTTGAAAAACATTAAAATATTCATATTTTTTAAATGATTTTGTTTAAAAAATAACTATTATATATTCTTACAAATATTATGTGAAAATTTACGATTATTAGATACATTAAGACAATCGTGTCACTGACAGAGCATGTGCACGAAAAGAAATAGTTAGGACTCAATACGACTACCGAGAACTGATTTAAAGACTCTACTCGAGGAAAAAGAGAACGTTATCATTACGACGGGCATAGCGACTGAAATACCAGGAAGCAATGTTGCTTGTAGCTTTGAAGTCCGTCGAGCTTTCGCGACAATGGCGTCAAAAGTGTCAAGATGGGCAGTAAAAAAGAAAATTAATTTCTTTCTGTTGAAATTAATTGCAGAATTGTTATCATTATTTTTTAATAGCAAAGTCGATTGCTATAAAATTAAGTCGACTGCTACATGCTCCGCTATTCGAATATCTGATAATTCTACTTCGCAATCATTTTGTTCGAGGAATTCATAATTTTCCCAAAGTTATCCTTCAATACTTGCAATATAGCGAGCGCTATATATCGAGCCGGATAATGCTTTTTTTCCTTTTAGATCTCACCACTAATCGTCTCGAGGATGACATTAGAGGAGAAGGAGTAGCGAATATGCAAAGTATCTTTTTCCTCTCACCCTCGTCGCCCACGAAATCGGGTTCTCGGGCGGAAAGGAGGAAGGTTCCTGGCGCACGGGAATCGGATTACGAGGCTCGTTAAAATATTATTCGGGCGTAAGTTCTTGGTGACACGCGGCGCGGCGTGGTGCGACTTGACGCCGACGTCTTCGTCTATGCAAAATAATCGCTTCTTAATTGCGGAGTAATTGCGAATTCGTGAGAGACACCGGGCGCGCGGTGTCGCCCATTCTCCTCGTTTCCCACTCAAAACGGCGCCGTCTGTCGCCCACATTATCCGCACGAACTTAAATTTAACCCTTCGAGACGTGCAGAAAAATGCCGTCGTGCGCAGCCTGCGCAACTGTCGAGCGATTTTCCTTCGCATTTTGTTCTAAGTTTGTCGAGATGTAAGCTGAGAAGGTAAATTATTGCAGGAGAACTGATCTCTCTCAAACCTTCTAATGATTAATTTAGTAATTTTAGTAATTAAAAGAGGAAGAAATATCATATTATTATAAAATATATTATTAGTATTATTAGTGTTATTAGTATTGTCATTATTAATATCATAAATTAAATATTTATTTATTGAAATGATTTTGAAAACGATGAAAAAAAATTCATTCGGAAGATGCAACATAATATTAATAAGATAGCGTATTCCAATTAAAGATACAATGAATTTTTAAAAATTCTTCAAATTCCTGAACTTTCGCGATTAATAAATTTCTTTTCTTGTATGTTCGCAAGAAAAGTTCAAACGATTAAAAAGTTTAAATAAGAGTATCAATATGTTAATTATTAAAAAACTGCAATAAAGTTTGAAAAAAAGAGACAAATGCGAAAAAACTATTATGAATTACATTGATAATTTCAGAAATTTGAAATATTGTTTGAAATTTTGTTTGCGTGCATAAATATTATATTAAGTTATATATTTATTAAGATTAGACTAATATTTATTTAATGCACACAAATAAAATATTTCAAATTTTTCAATAGAATATCAATATAATAAATTATCAATATAATAACAGATGCTCTTATTTAAACTTTTTAATTGTTATTTGAACTATTCTAACATACGTCAAGAAAAACATAAATTTATTAATCATGAAAGTTGTGGAATTTTAAGAATTTTTTCAAATTCAGATATATTTTTAATTGGAATACTCTATCTTATTAAAATAAATTATGATGCATCCGAATGAATTATTTTATTCATCGTTTGTTTTCCAAATCATTTCGATCAAGAAGAATGCGACAGCACTTGTCCCGCAAAACTCAAAATATTCTCGTTTATCGTAGCGACGTTTTCGTTCTCCTCGGATTCGAGGAGTGCTTTCGCAGAGGGATACTTCCTGCTCATCTGGTAGCGTTTCTCACAGCGCATGCCTTGAAATCATGGCCGATATATCCGTCGGGTCGGCCAGTACGTTAGAAGGCGCGCACTCAATGGTCATTGCGGTGATGGCGTGCTTAGAGTCTGTACCAGAACGCTCGCAAGAATATATGCCAACCACCGGTGGCAAGAATAATAGCGAGGGTCCTCTCCAGTCCTCTCCCTTCATCTCGCTTCTGCATGCCGGGTGCCTCTCTTTTCGCGGCGCGGATAACACGCCGCAGTCCTTCATGCCGTTCGCCGGCAACCCTGCGAACAAACGGGCCGCCAGGCCGCCTTATCTCAAGACGCTTTAATGTGTTTAACCCGGCGAAGATAGTGGACAATTTATTGCTCCCTATTTTAAGCGGGATTTCTATCTCTCTTTCTCTCTTGCTTTCCTATCTCTTTCCCTGTCTCTCGCTCCCCGTGACTACTGTTTTGCTCCGTGATAGCCTCTTCTCTAATTTGGCTTGAAACACTCGATGAGACCCCAGTTATTCATATAAACCGAAAAAAAATGAAGATAAAAACTTGTTTCTATTTTCACTCTCTTACAATTTGATTTTCTCTTTTCGCATGTGATGTTTCTCTTCTTCAATTTTTCCTGGTAATTGAATCATTAATTAATCGAATTCAAGCAACATGTACGATTTGCACCGAGTTTAATAGTTTAAATATCATACAATTCGAATAGCTTATAGGTATTCTATAAAAACTATTATTTGACCACCTCGTCTAATTATTTTATTCGAAATTCTTTCTGATTAAATCAATATTTTTATTAGTTTAATTAATTAATTTTTAATTACTTTAATTAAATAATATTAAATATGCAACCTGTTTTTTTTGCGATAATATCACAACAAGAATGACTGAATATCTATTTCTTGATGCGCGTTCACTGTCACAGTATTCGGTACGATGAAAATGTAGCATCGATTTTTAAGATAGGACATCAGCATCGGCAGATGTTTTTTTTCTAAGTGTGGGTCAGCGAGATTTGGAACTGTCTTGAACCAATTTATTAGTCGACGATAACGGCAGAAACACGTGCAGCGACTGTACACACGGACGTACCCCAGACCCGAAATCGGAGTCTTTGCTGTCATATATTCCTTCGCTCCTCGTAAGATCCCGTTTTGTATCGCAGAACATTCTAGGAAGATCCCGAGAGATTAAATTTTAGTATAACATAGTCTTGATTATATAATCTTATATTTAAAAATGACATGTATTCACTCATAGTTCCTACGTATAACTCCGCATTGATCCTAAATTTAAGTTTTCGAAAACTGAAAATATTTAGGAATAAAGTCGAGATATTTGAAAATATTAATTTTATTGATTTCTAACAACGCACCAATCAATTTTCTGTTGCAGATTTACATAAATATTCGTAAAACAGTTTATAATAATATAATTTTTTTAAAAATTCCCCTTTTTTTACTATTCTACTCTTCTACGAGATGAAATTTAATGAGGATTGAGGCTGAATTTTGTCAATTCTATAATTAGACCGAGAAGCGGAAGAACAATGTCGCATTCGCCTACTCACGCGTTCAATTCAAATGCCAGTCGTAAATTGGAAGTGTACTGCGCATCGAGAGGTCAACTGGCACCGAGGGCGAGCACGCGACGGGAGAGAACAGCGCGGATTTTTCCGAGCCGGTTAATAGACGCGACACCTATTTTCCGCTCCGGCTCCATAAACCACCTGGCGAGACCATTGAGATGGCCATTGAGCGGTCGGCACGCGATTTTTCTCCCCGCGCGAAACTCGCTATGCATCGCGTCACGACGAATGAATACGCGACCTTTCCTCCCCGTTGCACAACGATGGCACTCTGGATAATAGAGCCGCATCCTCGATGCGCTCGCACGCACGCAAAGACGCGAACGAAGTACGTGCGTTTAACGTTGTCGCGCGCTTGCTTGAATAACGATTTATAAAACTTTCAACGACGACGAAGGCGACTCGCAGGACGTCGGTCATCCTCGGTCGAGTTCATTACGAGCGTTATTTGCACGTCCGACCTCCGTAATGCGTCGAGGAATCATCGGAATCCGTGCATATTTATTTTTGCGTGTTATGACGATTCGCAAGTATGGTGTAATCGGATTAATTATTTCGATGATAATATGCGGATAAATTTTAATAGTGAATAATATTTCATGTAACATAGAATGTGTGCGTATAAAAGAAGAGATTAGAAGTATATAAAAGACACGAGAGGAAGGATAAAAGAAACTAAAAGAAGGAAGAATGTGTATAAAATGTAGAAAGTAAAATGCTTTTAGAAGAATGAGCGAAGAAAGATAGACGTGAAATGAAACATTAAAATAATAAAATTTATTTATTATGTAATGAAATTACAAATGTAAAATGAAAGTTGTATATCTTTGAAATTTCTTGCGATAATAACGAAAAAGAGAAAAACAGCTCTATCTTATGTGTTTCTATATTAGATGACGTTTTCTTCAATTTTAATTTACTTTTAATATTTTTATAAAACTTTATAAAAAATATTTATTTTAAGATTTAAAAAATATGACAATAAACTTGAGGTTTACACTCAATATATCCTACTTCATTCTTCTACACGAGCATACCATTTCTTTTTTTGACCTTTCTCTTTCTTTTTCTGTCTCACCACATCTTGCGCCACATCTTCTTTTTTTCCACGAGGATGAGGTCAGCCGGCGTTAATGAGCAAATAAATACGCATGTGCGTGGCCTATGCTAATTCGGCGTATGCTTATCTTCGATGACAATGCGCGCAGCATCGGCCATCGGCGATTGGCTTGCGGCAGAGGTATCGCGCGCGAACTTTGACCCCCGTCGTAAAAATCATCGAGTTACCGTTTCGCTGCAGCTGTTACGGATGCAAATGCCGATGCCGTCGTCGTCGCCATGGACATAGCGACCCCGATCACTCGCCTCGCGAGTCCGTCTGTGTCCGGACCGACCGCTGCGCGATTGTCGATTCCAGACGATAATTACCGGTCGATCGGCTTTTATCTGCCGCGTGTTCATCAGATCAGGTCAAATGCGATTTCTTTTTATTAGCGTTTCCTCCCGACGACAGGTGATCGCGATCTAATCCAGCAGCGTGAGTCGCTGGCGTTTAGTCACGACGATTATGTTTATAAATTAATAGAATGCACGTGGAAGTCACAATCGGCAAAAATAATTTGTTACATGCGTATGTTTTAAATTTTCAGATAAATTTTCAAAATTGACAGGTTTTTTAAATGAAATAACTGAACAATGTAAATTCTATATTGTAACGTATAACTTATAATAAAATAACATCGATAAATGGTTTTTGCATATGCGATAAAAAATGCAACACAATTTATTTGCTCTAACAATAGTATTTTCAAATTTTCTTTCTAACTTATAAAAATTAAATATATATAATAATTTAATATAATAATTTTCCACGCCTCTTCCATAATCAATATCTTTCACGCACTGTTTCTAAGTACAATTTTATTTTTATTAAAGTACAGAGTATATAATATATATATAAGAGCATCATGAACAAAAACCTATTAAAATATTTTCTAAAAATAATTTTAGATAACAGCGCTCTTTCTAATCATATTCATTTCTTGATAAACCGATTTTGAAAAATAAACTCCGTCACAATATCATGTGCGTCTCATGCTCTATCTCTTACAGAAGCTTATCAACATATTTTATATAGTAGCGTAACATCTCTTACTATCACATATAGCGTTACTTATATTCGATAACGACTCGCACAGGCGCATTAACGCGCAATTTATACCATTTTCACGAGCATAACCCGTCCTCCTATCGTGTCTTTCTCGTTACAGACGCGTGTTATTTGACATTTGAAACTTCGTGCTCGCCGCCGCATTGTCGCGGAGATCATTATGGTTAGAGATACAAAACGCACGGCACGTGACTCGCTTCTGATTAAAATGTTAATCAGCGGTTCGCTCTCTTTTTTTTTCTCTCCGGCCTCTCTCCCTCTCATCCGATATCCTTTCAATAACTCGGCCCGTAGTCCCGGTCGATGAATGAGCCGCCCTCGTAGATCCCTGTGCGCCCATACGCGTCTCCGGTTACCTCTGTGGATTAATTATGGGGGTAGATCAAAAGAGCATGCGACCACAAAGCCGGTAATGCAACGGGTGGTCCGCGTTCAAAAGTGCGCCTCGTATTTGGACTCGGTCGAAATCTTCGTGAAAGGGAAATATGTATCTCGACGCGTGTACGCGTCCCACCCACGAGAATTCTTTTTTTTATCTTTCTTTTTTTTTCTCTTTCATTGTGCCGCATGCCTCTTGTTGTGCCTCTTGTTGAGATCGTGAGTTTTTATTTGAGACTATATACTTTAATCTCTTACTTTAGCGACAATTATTGAAATCATCATTAAAATATGTGATTTCTACGTCGTTTCTAGCTAAGTGCGAACATCTGTGTTTCTATCGCAACAGATATGATTGAACAGCGTGCTACTGTAAAAGCTAAAATGTTGGAAGATAAACTTGCACTTATACTTGAAAATAAATAAATGTTTTTTTTTTCAAATAGAATTACATCTAGATAATGATTGAATAAATTACATCTAGGAGTAATGATACATAAAATCTTTCATTTTTTTCTTTTGAATATATATAATATTTTTCTCATTACAAACTCGATATCTTCATTTTTTTATAATAACGTTAATATCATCTTTCTTTGAGAATTTTAAAATATTTTAATATATTTAATATTAAATTAAACATTTAATAGAAATTTTTTTAAGAATGATAGTTTCTATAATTCTAAATTTTTATTTTTCAGTAAAACGACATATATTTTTTTAAATACATGGAATATTTTGATTCATGCGAAGAAAGGAGTAACGGGATCTCTACGGAAATTCCTTTATTTATTTATAATTAAATGAACGAAATGATTATTTACTCATAATTAATTATTTACGCGATTGCGCATATCGAGAAGTCCGATGGCCGTTTGTATATTTATGATGAAATCAACTTCTCTTTTTTCTTCGCGTTTCGATTATCGAAAAGTCTCGAGAGCCGATCAAACGCCCTTGACTTTTGGGTTATCGCCGGAGGTCGCGGGGTCCCATCGATATATCCGTAGAGTGGAACGAAAAATCGCAAGTAAGCTCTTCTTCTGCACGCAATATGCGCGGATTTATGCGCTTCGCGAGTTGCAGGAGTCCCGAATGACCTTCTTTCGCTCAGGCGGCAAATGTTAATTGCACATCGTGTTCCTTTTCGTCGTCGCCTTTGTTGCAAACATACATAAAATTGAATACTACATATAAAACATGATGACAGAATTTTGATATTAGGTTTCACACGTTCTTTTCTTTCGTCGGCAACGCATTTATAATATTTTTTTTCTATCTTTTGCTCTCTTTTTCTCTTGCGGATAAAAATTCGTGCATATCAAGCTCCGGATAACTGACATACTCTGTGCTTTATGTTGGACGTATTCTTCAACGGGATTCGCACTTCTCGGATTAAACGAGATATTATTTTTACCATGCGCGGCTGCAAAAGCGAAAAGTTGCGGTGTGTGCAGCGTTTTTGAATTTTTTAAAATCCGCACACTTTCTCTACCTCCGCCCGTCGCTGGAACGAATGTTTTTAACTTTTTGTGGATTACGGTCTCGTCGCAGTCGTCGACGCCAGGCGTCGCGTATGCGCGTATCTGTTATCCGATGCGAGAAAAAGTTCGGTCCTACATTTTGAACGCGCATTCACGCGGCTGCAGTTTCGCGTTGTCAAACAGTTGGTACGAAGAACTTCAAAGGGATTGTTAAAGTGTAGTTTTTATAATTTCACGCAATGTTTATCGTGAAGCAACAATTTTTGTTATAATAGTTTTAGGTCTTTTGAAAAAAATGATTTTTTCAATATGTTTTTGTAGAAAAATTATATGGATAGAATCTGTGTATATTGACGCAATTGAATTCTACTCCGAGCAATTTTAACTTTTTATTTAAAAATGTTTTCAGTTCCTAAAATTCTTTTAATATAATATCCATTTTCTTTATATAGAATTTTATTTAACTTCGTTAAAATTTGTCGTTGACGAGTCGAATTTCCTTGAGAATCAAGCGGTTAAAAGATACCCCGATTATATAATATAAATCGCGGCATATCGTTCGAACCTCGGCAGATCGCCAAATTAAAGGTTGCCATTGGAGCCCACGCCGCAGTATTCACGGGGGAGGCAAAAGGCGGCCGCCTCCAGGCATATTTATAAATTCACGCCGCAGATGCGCATAATGGCGCCGATTCATGACATTTGATTAGAGCATTGTCGCGGCTCACCCCACATCGACGACCGACGCACTCTCCCGCCGTTCTCTACGACTCTGTAAGCGATGGTGCGCCGTAAATCGCAACCCCTTGTAGCCGTCATCTTTTTATGCCGGTCTTGCCGGTATTTCGTATCCGGTCGCGCGCGATCATTAAATCGCGCCACTAGTCATTACTTTCCGAATGCCAGATCGAATTTTCACGTCGACCGCAAACTCGCACTTCGGCTCTCGAAGTTTCCGTGAACAATGGGGGATCGAAGTTGTGCAGTTATGCACCGGCTGTCCGTAAGTATCGACCTAATAATTCTCGGCCGAAGACAACGAGCTCGATCATGTGGATGCATAGATAAATCTGTTTAACCGATGATTAAAAGCTTATTTTTAGGTATTATTTGTCAAATTGAATTTGTTACGCGCGATATATATTTTGAGAAAAGTTTTTCATTATACAAAAAAAATTATACGATAAATATATATGCGTAAATATGTATAAAACTGAAAATTATTATGTTTTCTGAATATTATTATGTTTTCATTTGAGGAGAGAGAAGATTAATGTGTGATATAAATTATTTCTGGACTTCCACTTTTGATTCTGCTCGAATAATTCTACTCGTTGAATATAAAAGATACAATAACTTTGTTAGATTAATGAAGGTGGCTACCGTCAGATTTCTGAAGATATTAAACTGAGAAGGAGAGTATTGTTGCGTCAATTCTCGTAACAAGGCACGCTCGATCGGCGTAAATAGTTCCCAGTTAGCGCACGCACACCGAGGCGGCCACCGGCGGCGATTAATTTATTTCAATCATCCGCAAGTCATAAAAGTTTCTTTCGTTGTCGGAGCGATGACTCGCTCTTTCTCTTTCTCTTTCTCTCGTCTGGCTATTAGGACTTCAACCAGACCGAGCCGCGAAGTCCGGGACGGTGCAACTGGTTATTAATTCAATGATATATTCCGATCCCTCGTCACCGAGGGCCGATGGAGACTCTCACCACCTCTTTCTCTCTATCCACCTATCTATTTATCTCTCTGTTTCTCCCTTCGGTATCCATCTATTCATCCATCTATGTCTCTTTCGCTCCTTCCTCTCTTCCTCTCTCCCTCTTGACGCTCTATCTCGCCATCTTCTTTCTTTCTCCGTCCCGTGCTTCTGTCGCTTCCCAACTTGCGAGACCGCATCCTCGCGTTATAGTTGGGGTAGTCGTATCGCCCGCGGGTTGGTAACGAGGTTACGGACTCATCTCCTACTCGCCCGACAACTTGGGCCCTCGGTTCATCAGGCCACAATATTACTAATCAGCGCGAGGATTGGCTCGGTCGCTAAGTGCTCCCAGGATTACCAATTCACGATGGCACGTGGAGAACTATACGCAACGCACAACCATATATACCGAAGACAATGCGGAACATCGCGGTATGTCGTTTCGAACTGTGACGTCCAAGATTGAATTTTTTCGTCTGAATAATCTAAATCGTTTATACAAGAGTAGACAAAAATTTAAAAATAAGACATTCAGCTTCATGTCTCATACGAAGCGAAATGTAAAATAGATAGTAAAATAGTAGAGAAAAATTGGTAGTCTTCAAAATATCGATTTTTCATCACGATGCGAAATTTTATTTTTAATTTTTTATTATGTTTCATTAGCTTTAGACTTGATATTTTTAATAATTAATTTTTTAATTGATAATTGTTTCTGGAGCAATCTGTAAATTATGTTTTCTTTCTTTATTAATTGTCATGTCTGGAAAACAATTTCTTGGACGATTGTGATCTTCTCTTTTGAGATGCGATACAATGATCGGCGATTAGGTTGCGCGATGATTACGCGTGATCAGGGCGTGGCCGCGTAATGCAATCTTAATGAATTGCCATCGAGGGGATCGTTAGGTATAACCACCAGACGGATATCCACACCGTTCAACAACCTGATTACACGTCGGCTAATTATAACGCATTGCGCCGGTAATTAATAATCGACTTCAGGATTCGAGGCGCCTCGTCCTTTGAGTTTCCAAGTGCTTTCGCAAAACCCTTCTTCCTCATCCCTGACTCCTTCCGTCACCCTCAGCCCCATTCCGATGGATCGAGTTGTATCTTGCGGAATCTAAGAAAGTTGCGTGTTATGCGTCCTCGCCACGTCGGATCGATGTCCTGTTGACAAACTATTCTTGTCAAGTCGCAGTCGCAGTCGCGAATTCAGCGAGGTGACTGCTGGTATATTAATCGACGCTTGAGAATAGCTTAGATGATCGCGACATTTCGCAGTCTACACATTCTCGCGAATTGAATTTGAATTTAAATATTACATGAATTGTTCTCCGTTTTTTATTAAAAATGAATCGTAATTTATTCGATGCTTTGACGACAGATATCACAGTTTATGTTTTAATAACGATTAATTTTTTATAGTATTTTGAAAGACTGAATACATGAAATTGGTTTATCTATAAGAAAAAAAAGAAGATTGTGAAGATTTCTTAAGAAGGGTTACATTTAATTTTTCACTTTATGTATACATATGTATACATGGATACCGATATATTTCGATTTTAAATTTGTATTGTCGAATTTTATCGTTATTAAACAAAAATGCATTATTCAGCAACATCACAATTAACCGATTGTTCGAATTGAGTTACATAACGTTGTTTGAAAACTGATGCAACATTTTTTTGTACGACGATCTTGATATCGTGTCAACAACTCAATTACTTTAACTGACCGACCCGCGTCATTGATTCCGATCTAACAGCAGTCTGACCTATTTTGTATATCGTTTTTTGCTGCATTATCTCAGAAACATCATCAAACATTCAAGCAGTGTTCTATCATGCGTTCGAACTGCCCTGAAGGAAATCAGATCAGTTCGTCTCGGCTGAATTCTAAAGCTGAAAGAAACAAAGCCGGTTTTTAGGACGCGCACGAACGCTCTAATCTGGAATCCGGCGGGGTGTAGAAATGTGTAGAAATCGGCGTGGAAAATGCGGTATCGCAACGTCACGTGGGAAGCGCGCCGAACGATTTCTTCGAGAGCCGGTCCCGATCCATGAGATTTACAGCGTCTATTCTCTTCGCGGACGCTTTCGCGCCCGCCCCTCGCCATTGTCCATAGCCTCGAGACCGTATTTTCTAATGACCGCTTATTAATATCGGACACTCCTACCTAGCACCTTTGGTGCCAACGTATTTATGGCTCGTCATTTGTTTGCCAAGGAAGTTCTGTCTGTGCGTTCGCGCGTAATCATCAGCGGTCACCACTGCGTTGATCGGAGCAGCGAACGGTGGCCGATCTGACTGTTCAAAAAGGGTTAATCGATAATTTTGTCATATCTGTCTCTCTGTCCCTTTTCCTCTTTATTACTTTTTCGTGACTCCTCGCAATAATATGGGAAAGAATTCGATAAGTTGTGCTCGCGATTAGTGACATACAAATAAATGCGTAATTTAGGTCGAAATCGTCAGAGAGAGAGAGAGAGAGAGAGAGAGAAAGAGAATATATAATAATATTATATGTAAATAATATTTTCTTTTCAGTATTTACTAGGATTAAAAGAAGAGATTTGATCTTAAGCGAATCAAAGTTTAAGTTACATAAAAAAAATTAATTTTCTTTGACAAGTCGTTTATTTAGAGCGAAACAGAATATTTTTACAAGTTTCTTTGTTAGAAAATATCTAAATAAATTAGTTGAAATAACAAATAGTTTGACATAGAGCTGTATATTTCGTCAAACGGACGAGAAATGATATCTCAGCGCGTTCCTCGCTGAAATTCATGGACCAGTTGATAGTTAACGATATATCCATATCTCGGCTGAACCGCACGGATTTTTCCACGACGTGCGATCCAATGAAGTTTCTTCATCGTCTTTATAATCGACATCGGCTGTTTTATCGTCGCCTCTCTCTTTCTCTCCCTTTTTCGTCGGGCTTCTGTTTCCGGCAACACGTCAACGCGAAAGATTGATATGGAAACAGCCTTTATGCCAGCGCGGCCGCGATTAATTATTACCTACTAGGTGCTGCGTTATTACGGCCGGTTGCTGCAATATCGATCAATTTCTCTCTACTTAATGGCGATGGCTAGCGCCCCGGCCTGGCACTAATGGCGCGGCAAATGTATGGCTCTTGCCAAGTTTCTTCGCCTCTTTCCTTTTTCCGCTCGCATCGCGCGCTGCGTTTCGTTCATCTCGCGCGCGTTTTTCTTGGCCGTCTCACGCGGCTAAGCCACTTCTGCTTGGTCAGGGTGCAGACACGACCTCGTGCCGTGCATTACGTAATGCCTGCCTTCCCCGTCCCGCGCATGTCGGACGAGCGTGATCTTTGTTCTGACGCTCATTTTTATTCTGCATACACCGCCGGCGATATGTCGGCTATTAATTTCGCGTTTAACACTAGACTCACAACCGAGATTAGACCTTGCCTTTTTTTTATCATTCAATCAGAAAAAAATCTCAATCTATCTGCTTTATTTCATCATCAGTGAGGCTAGTCTATGTTTAATAACTTTTAATTACAATTTTTGCGGACAGTTGAGTGGGAGTGTGTTTTGTATAGATACACATTTTTAATTCTTTCTTGAACCGTGCATAAGATTTGCAGTTCAAAGATCTTAGAAAGATATGTAAAATTCGCATCGTCGTCTTTTCTAAGTAATTATCGTGAGATATCACATATATATTTTCTTCGATTATGCGTAAATTTAGAGATTTACGATCGTAGAAATCAGCAAGTGCAACATTGTTATGAAATACAGTATTTGTTATGCAAGAATTGATTTTCTGATGTATAACGATGTCACGATCCTCGCGATTGCATCATCTTGTTTGCTTTATTGGATTTCCACGGATGAAAGACGTGATAACTTTCTCTGCAATCTCATATGTTATAATCCTCGGCAATATAAATTGTCAATAGCGCAATTAAAGTAATATTTCAACAAGGCATTCATGCAAAAAGAAAGTTAATAGATATTCTACATCTTACATCTTATTAATTATGTTTTATTTTTCGGAGTTTTATTCAATTTATAGGTATATACCGACGGATGATTTGAATACTTTCCACTAACGCTTAGATATCTACTTTAACTGATAAGAAATAAATTTATATCTTCGAGAATCGTATTTTTGCCGGGAGAAAAATATGACTGTTAAGTTGTGTCATATTCCAGGATATACCATCGTCGAGTTAACGGATTGTCATCTAATCGTTACCACGGCTGTCGGTGGCATTTGTGGTTCGCCGTGAATCAATGCTGGCAGCACGCTGCTCGTTTCGGGTGTCCCGGCCGTTAAGCTTTTTTAAATTAGCTTTTTACATTTGAACGGACGTGTAGGTGCGCGTCAAGGGAGGAGGGCCGATAGAGAGAGAGTAAGAAGAATAGAGAGGAGAGGGGAGAGAAGAGAAGGAGAGAAAGAGGGAGGGAGGGGGAGAGAGAGAGAGAGAGAGAGAGAGAGAGAGAGAGAGAGAGAGAGAGAGAGAGAGAGGATCTCGTGACGGAGAGGATCCGACTGGGTAGCAAAATCCGTGCGTCATGGCCAGCCCGTGTAATCGGACTAAATTGGATAATGCATATTTAGAACGGTCTAAAAAAAGCGAGATACTCGAATGCATCGGGGGGTAGGCGTATAGGGTAGACACGAGGGATACGTGGAGGAATAGGAGGGGGACCGGCTTTAAAGGTCCTTCTTGACCTGCTCGAGTGGCAAGACGTGCCTGCTCGCTTCGCCTTTCGTCGTCGTTGATTCCGCCAAAGGCCACTATATACGTGCGGTTACTATAGTATGGTGTAAATGCTTTCGATGCAACTAGAATCACAATAATGTCAGAACTTTGCTTAGATTTTTATTCATTCGAATATTTTTTTTTCAAATATACTGTAGGTGATGTACCAATCGCGCTCGCAGGAATTGATTTAGTTGATGTAAATAATATAATTGATATAAATTAGATTAATTAGAATATAAAATCAAATGGAAAATATATAAATACATATTTATCTTTTCAGTAATGCTTAGATGTATAATTAATATAAGTAAATTCGCGTTTCAATAATATTCTCTAATTATAGGATTGTATTAGAAACTCCTTAAAACTTGTGTGCTAACAAATCTAGCGAGAAAATTTGAGTTGTATAATTGCGAGAGACTTCTTGAATTTAATGAGAGACAGTCTACTCTTGTGACAAAAGCATCGTCGATAAGTTTTAATATTTAATATTATGTATTATGTATCCTGTATTGATTTAATTTCTCGAATGATTAATATGGGAAAATTAGACGGAAAAAAAGAGAATAAAACTGATTGTATTTATTCAAATCCGGAGCGGGATAAATCATACGCGCGACGTGTCACATAATCACGTCGCGTTCCATTTAACGTCGATGAAGCTGGGTTTCTATCTCGCCTGCTCTTAAGATTAGGCACTTACAATAAGTATCATATAAGCTTCCAATTACTTTCTATCTTTTTCCCTGCGTTACATTATCGCCGGCGCATTTGGCGTCGCTCATTATGGGACGACCGAGACGCGATAGAGCACTGAGTTATGGCGCCGATAAAGCAGACGCTTCGAGTGCTCGTATTCTCCGGGATAAACTATTTTTCAGATCTAGATTCTCGATTTATCGCCTGTCTTCAAAATTCTCGACTGACAAGACACGAGCCCGAATTTTTTTCTGTTAATATGTTAGCCGTCACGTTGATTCCCGTAGAAAAAGTGCCCAAAAGACCCTTTGTTGCCCCAGGAAATATTTTAACGTTTATCGTATCGGTACGGTTAATAGTCACGTCTTAGAAGATGAAAGAGACTAATATTATGAATATAAGCTATTGTTGATTTATAGGAATTATTAATTTAAAAGCTATTTATGCTTTATATTATATATATAATAAAAATTGACACATGTAAAAAAAACAATTCTAATTATGATAGATTAGTGATTAGAAGTAAAATAATATGATCAAACTGTACTTAGAGAAACAGGTGAAAGAAAGGAAATGCGAGCGAGAAAAGAAATCCAGAGGACACAAAATATATCGCAGGTCATCTCGAAGACTTTCCAGTTGATCTTTTTGGTGCGGACATTCGCACGTTCGGGTTCATTAAAGATTTAATTTCATTTAAGGTACAAACGGCACATTTGGAACGGCTTATGAGAGATATTTACGGCCTCGCTTCTACTGATCTCGTAGCCAAGAGGTAGATAGCTCTATGGCGGGTAACGGGGGATATAACGACGCGCGTGGATATCTCTTCTTCGACGTGCAATGCGACTCGACGCAAATATCCGGAAGCACTTAAAGCGACCGTACTCTACGTATCCACGGCGACCACTCGGGGTATTGACTAAAAATCGTCGATACATGTGTGATATCGGTTCAGCCATAGACCTGTATCTCTCATCGCTATTGGCCACCCGCTCCCGATAGTCGAGGATAAACGCAAAATCGATCCGCGATTCGGAGGATCGGAAAGAACATGCGGAAGATAATGGTCGCATTTCCTGCTATGAATTCCCTTTGATTTCCCATCGCCACGTATTTCACGCGATTATTCTCTTTGCGGCTGATCACACACAGCCCCGTCACGATCCATTAATGATTTCGGTGATCGGAACGCAACTCTGTCCGTCTAAAATTTTCATCTTTCAAGAGCGTGATGCGGCATATGTGCCATTCAAATGTATATGTTGCAACTAATAATACTCAACAAATATGTATACAATTAATATTCGATTAATTAGATTATTGCCACGATTTTGGATATATATATATATTTTTTTTTAAATATTACAAGCAGACATGGAAAGAATGGTTTTACTAAAGTATGAAAAATTAGACATGCAGATCTGAAAATAATTTTGTTGGACCATCAAAATGATTATGTAGAACGCTGGAAGTTTAAACGCATTGTTAATTCAACGACATGCAACGTTTACCTTGAGAGATTTTTATCGATGATACTATGTATTCATTAAATTAGATTTCTTCGATCGCGAGGAGGATCATTTTAAAGCGATCATAAAATCTTCGTGTATTTGAGAACGATTTATAGTGAGTCGAATTAGCTCTTCTGGTCGGTTCTTTCCAACCGAGTTAACGATGCTGACGTTTAGCGAACGGACGGGGAAGCGATGCAACAAAAAGGCCTTGGAAAAGAATTCAAAGCTAGTCAAGCTTTCGTATACTAATACGTATAAATATGTGTGTAT
>JANQDE010000054.1:1003542-1018381 GCA_037157785.1 Cephalotes varians
ATTACAAAACGATTAGGGATTCAATCCATTAGTTTATCGAAATCTCTGGAAGATTATAATATAGCTAATTTCTTCATTTTTAACGATTACAAATAAATAAGTTAAAGTGAGTTAACGTTTATGTGTTTTATTTTCAAGATTTATATTTAAAATACTTTTTTAACGTCTTGTATAGCATATCTGTATTTACATATATACCTACGCGACATGCAAACGCGCGCGCGGCGGGGCGTGTAGCCGTGTATTAAATTTCGGATAATACCGAAGGAACGTCCGTTCGCGGGGTAATTAATGTGCCTTCGGGGATCCGGTCAAGGAAACGGAGGGACCACGCGCAGAGGGAACAGTCACGGACGAAGGAAAACGGCAAAGAAGGAGAAGGGACCCAACCTCGGATTGGTTTTCTCACAGTGAGCGAGCAGTTCGTCCCGTACCCGAAAACCGGACATCTGGACACAGGACAGCTGCGCCGACCACAACAGGGTCGTGCCGCGGAAGGCAGGGTTTCACGGGGGTGAAAAACCGTACGCGCTGCATCGATACGACGCCACCCCGTAGCGTGCATACCTATAAGGCCGCACTTCATGGGCACGTAGGCCCATCGAGCAAATCGTCGACGCGGAATCGCGTCGATGATCCCCGAAATCATCGAGCGCGACACGAACGGGACTTTCCCCTCTTATTGTCGCGCCGCGGAAGCGTCCCGTGTCTTTCCCCATTTCGGGTGCATATACGCGAGAGGATCGACCAAATATCCGTGTGACCCGATCCGGAAATCAGTGGGGCTTTATTGACTGTACGTGGAGCACAGGTATCGATACGCGTTTGAAAAGTTATGCGACGATTTTTGTTGCTCGTCTTTGCATCTCCTTTAATCCGCATTTGTATTAAATTCAGAACTTGGAGACGTTGATTTTAAGAGTTAGACTTTAATAGTTTAGTATAAAATTTAAATTACATATATTGACTGATCATCAGAGAAAAAGAAATACATCAAAAGACATTATTGAGAAAATGTAATACAAAGATTAGTTAATTTTCGTGTTTTTTTTTTTTTACTTTGATGCGATGCATGGAAGAGCAAGCGAAATTGGCGGCATTCAAAGCGAAAGCAAAACGTCTTGAACGCTGGCGAAGTAAGAATATGATAGAATTGTAAGTCTTTCAGGAGAGAAAAAACGTTTCCTCGAAAAGAACGGGAGAATCCGAAATCCGACACGAACTAACACGTGGTCCCCGAGTAAAGTGGCACTCGGCACTTCGCCCCAGGCTTTCCGGATCCCTTCGAGTGCCACCCACCCATGCTTTCATCATAGTGCTGTGTTCTCGCCCCTTCTTGCCACTTGTCCACCCACGCATGGTGGACGCAAGGTGTTTCTCCCCATCGCTTCTTTAGCTACCTGTCAATGGCAAAAATGATCTCGGCAATCTCAGTCACTTTATTGATCAATACGCGGTAAATTTATTTCCGATTTTTGTTACAATCCTGTGGAATCTTCGTCTCGTAATTGTAAGCTAAAGAGAAAATATTGTTATATTTTTGCAATTATTTTTATAAATCGAGAAAATATTTTTATATTTCTGCAATTATTTTTATAAATCGGCACTCATTGGCACAAAAGGCAAATTGGTATTGCGTTCTGTTTATGTAATTGTAGCGAAAGAAACAATGGAAAAATTAAAATATCTATTATAAGTATAAATTTACAAGTACTTTTTCCTAAGTTTCATTAAATTAAATAAGTATAATAAAAAAAGAGAAAAATCTGATTTTTTTAAGAGGAGACAAGTAAATTTTCAAGCATTTTAAAATTTTTATTAATGTTCTTCAGTTTAAGAGAATAAATCAAAGTGACGTATTATTAGTTAAAAGAAAAGTTTTTGCTATGCAACATGTTTTATATTTTTTGAGCAATAATAATAATTTATTATAATAAAATTGTTGAAAATTAAATATATATACATATATATATATATATATCGATGGACATTGACTTGCATTTAAAAAAATTACATTGTAGATATAGTTTACATTTGTTTTTCCATAACAGTATTTTGCTATTTGATCATTACAAAGTAACTTTAAAAAACACAATCTTTTTCAGAAATATATGTATGTATATATCTGTGACTTGTTTTTTATTTTTTAAATGTTTTCATTAATTTATATATGTATATGAAGATTGTCGTATATAGATAACTATACTGTGATATGTGTCAATTGATCTCATTACAGGAGTAAGTTAGTTACAATATAGCATGTTCATATTTCACTTATTACAAAAAAACTATACAAAAAGTATACAGAATCGTTCGTGGCATGAAAATGTAGAGAAAGATTTATCTCTATTATATTAATATAGTTTAATCATAATAATTAGTTGTTTAAAAAGTCAAATATCGGAATTATAAAAACCAGAATTATAACAATGAGTCCCATTCTTCCCTATAATAAATGTTAAAAACTTATCACAAATTTATAAGCTATTTTCTGTAGGAAAATTCGTTCTCTTGATCGAAGGATTTTTAATAAAATATACTTTATGTTATCTTTAAACTTATAACTTAATATATAACAATTTTTTCTGAAATAATTGTTATTAATCGAATTATAATGATAAATATATCCCGATTTGTGCATTGAAAAACTTAATAGAAAAACATATTTCAAATTAATACATTTTTATTTGCGCATTTTACAAATGTGACTTTACATGATGTAAATAATATTAGGTCATCCCATAAATAATGCAGTTTTTTCAACTGCATGAACTAAATGTCGAAGGAGGGGATAAACTACCTGCATCAACTTGCTTATCTTGTTCTTATTC
Source organism: Cephalotes varians (assembly GCA_037157785.1). Classification (NCBI taxonomy): domain Eukaryota; kingdom Metazoa; phylum Arthropoda; class Insecta; order Hymenoptera; family Formicidae; genus Cephalotes; species Cephalotes varians. Next base: position 1,006,374 of record JANQDE010000054.1, read on the forward strand.
TTAGTGTAAGTTTTGAAGAGTGCAGTTCGATTTTAACGTTGTTTTTTCAAAGTTATAATAAAAATGACAAAGGAGCATAATCGACATATTTTGCTTTATGAGTTCAATAAAGGCCACAACGCAACGGAAAGTGCGAGGAATATTAAAGCAGAATATGGGGATCAGACAATAAGCGTAAGCCAGTGTCAACGGTGATTCCAGAAATTCCGAGCCGGAAACTACAACCTAGAAGACGAGCCTCGTCCTGGAAGATCTGTAGAGCTCGACGAGGACGTCCTGCAAACCCTGGTGGAACAAAATCCCATCGTAACTATTGAAAAACTAGCCGAGAAGCTTGGATTTGGTCATTCAACCATTCATCGACACCTGCGTGCCATCGGAAAAGTTAGCAAATTGGGTCAATGGGTTCCTCACATATAAAAAACCGCATTATTTATGGGATGATCCAATACAATATGATACACACACACACACACACACACACACACGCGCGCGCGCGCGCGCGCACACACACACACACATTTGTTCCTAAATCGATTTTTTACATATTTTTCACTTATTAATGAAATGCCATAAATGCGAGGTAACACGTTTTCATCACTGATTTTTAAATATCCCAAAAATTAACGTTAACCCACATTAACTCGTACGTTAAACGCAGTAGCCGATATAGCAGTTCGAATCAGGTATCAACTACTTTGCCGTAAGTCCGAACAGGTATTTTTCGAGAAGCGTCGCGCGACGTTTTGTTCGAGAACAGCACGGACCAGTATTTCTTCGCGAAGTTCCCACCCTTAAAGGTGGACAGTGTCCAGCTCGTAAGGACTAGGGCAATTACGGGAGCAGGCTCCGGGAGGAGCGGGCGAAAGTCCCGCGACGAGAAAACTAGTTTTCTCTTGGAGAAACGTCCCGGAAGCGATGCGGCACGTTCTTGTATCCCTGCGTATGCAGCGAAACTCGCTTTTGGATTTTGATTATCAAGAAAACTCGATCCCGATCCCAGTCCCATTCCGGATCCCGAACCTGGGATTCCCGCGGAGAGAAACGTATAACGTATAACGCATCACGGCCCGGCCGAGAAAGTCACCGAAAACCCTGTTAAGGTCATAGGGTTGGTACGGGGTCACAAACGGCTGTTTCTGCCAGTTTGGCGCTCTTGGTCGAACGACTCTCTTCGCTCTCGAAGACGGGGAGAATCGTTTCGGCTAATAAATTTTAAACTATAATTCTAATAAAATTGAAGAAATTCGGTGCGATAGTGGTTTAATTTTTTGAGGCTTAACTTTTTAAAAAAATTAATGCTGGATGTGAAAAAATTAGACTTAATTTTTTTTAATTAAAAGAAAGTGGATTATTACAATGAACTTTTAAATTAATGAAAGCTTAATGAATTATCACATTATATTTGATATTAAGATTAATTAAAATATAACAAATTAGTGAAGGCAATAATCTACTATATGATTAAACTTTGCAAAAATAATCATTTAGCATTTTTATCTTCAATTCTTCAATTGATCAGTAGTCATTTATTAATTATTTACTGTTTTTCTTTTTGAAATCTTTTTTCATGATAAACTCAATGATATTTTATTGATATTTCTAATTAACCATCAATTATATCACTTTGCACATAAACGAAAGCATATTACTCATGAGATGAACTAATAGCTGCTGTTTTTCTCGTAATCAACAAGGACGATAACATTCATGTACGATCTTATTTCGTATGGTAACGAGCGTAGCAGCGTTTGATTAAATTTTCTGCTCGATGTTTCCGTACGTGACGCTTACGTAAAGAGATCCGTAAAAGATGCGAGCAGAATTTTCTGCGCACGCTCCTTATCACATTAATTATGAGTATCGTAACATGTTGCGTTCTTGTTGACGCGTTTCTTTCTATCGCGTCTTCGATTATCGCTATTACTTTCGTAAGCGAATATTTTCAATTTACGTGAAAACCGATCGACTGCGTCCGCTCTAGATCTGTTTCAGTGTTTTGTGACAACAAGTTAAATGCACGTTATGTGCAGACGTGTTTCGCAATGTAATGCATAAACATGAACAATAAATTCTAAAGGCAAGCTGGAACAAAAAATATTGTATGAATATGTATAAATAGTTTCGCTTACAAGTTATATGAGCTATTATGTTCCAACAATAATTATTGATGAAGTTTATATAAACTTGCCTTTGAAATCTTATTGTGAAACACATTTTGAATTTTTATTAATCTCAAGTAATTGTTTAGCTACCGTTAGAAATCTCAAATAAAAATAATCTAAATTATGTCATTATATTAAAATTAATATATTATAATAAATGATAGATAAAGTATATCACATATCATAAACTATAAAACTATATTAAAACTATATTTTGAAAGAATCGGAATTATAAATTTTCAATCTTACATATTAAAACTCACAATCCTTAATTTACTAAATAATTTCTAATTACTCTTTGGATGTTGTTTTTATTAAAGCGTAAACAACACAAGATAACAGTTTAATCAACATTTCTCAATTTTAATCTTTATTTAACTGATATTTTTTTATCTCTTTAGAAAGTGATAAAAGCCGAGGGAAGAGAACGAAAAGTTAATCCAGAAGATTAAAGTTAATCAATTCAGCCTTCATATATAGCTAAAATATCATGAAAGAGTGCACGAGCAATCTAATTATACCCCCGTTATCAATGCTATCAGTGCTTATCAATTTTTGTTGGTCGTTAATAAATATGACGCAACTTAGCAAAAGCGACAAGCCTTGCGAAATGATCTTGTATTCGCGAAGGTCCCGGGCCGCCATTTCTCGTCGCGATTTAATCTTAAGGGTAGCGCATTGTCATTCATCGTGCGCCATATCGTCCTTCGTGCCGGAACGAACGACTTCGAATTCGAGAGTCCGGGGATATAGAAACGGCCGTTGTCTCGGACCTAATGTCGCGGAAGAGAATGGGGGGGGACAGAGTGCGGTTGAAAAGGAGAGGAAAACGAGAATCGAGTCGGATCGTGGGAGTGTATCGTTTCCTATTTAGCGTCGCGGTCGAAACTTTTAAAGGGCGGCCTCCCCCCTTCCTTTATTGTCGGAAACTGAAGGCTCGTGGGGTACCAGAGAAAGAGAGACGGCGAGGAAACGGCGGAAGCGAGAAGGACAGGAACGTCCTCGTGACCGACGAAGTTGCATTGAGGTCTCGCCAATGGTCACTCGTGGTTACCCTTCGACCAAACGGACACGATGTTTGTTTGTTCCGCCCTGGGTGTCACAACACACCCACTACAGACCGCAGCGGGGTGCTAACTAGCGTTATGTACTTGTCTAGGAACTCCCGTTAGATTCGTGACAAAATGGGTAATCGCACAAACAGAACCCTCGGCAAGACGGCCCGCGTCGATTAAAGATCTATCTCGAATTGCGCATGTCGACAAGATATATATATATATATATATATATATGTGTGCAGAACATATTATAAATGGAATTCTAAAATATAAACATGCTAATTTTAGTTTTGTAAGCACAATATATTATTATATTTAACAATATTTATTATAGGCATGTATATAAATTGAAATTATACATGTTCAGAAAATGTAACCTTTAATATAAATTGCTAGCACAAATATGTATAATACTTGATATTTTACTAATTATGAATTGAAACAATTTATTTTAAAGCAAAAGAAGTGATGCGATGAAGAACTGTATTTTATTAGAGAACAGTTTTTTTAATAAGAATATACATATTTAATTTATATTATTTAATAATGATGATTTTATATAGTATTAGTAAATTAAAAAATCCATAGTCTATTCTTTCAAAATATTAAAAATTAAACAAAAATTAATGTGTCTAGTTTCCTTTAGTTTCTGAATATTTTGCATGCAAAAATCTGCCATTAGAATGCTTTGATGCTTCAGAAGTTTTAGATTTATACATTTGTTTCCATTATGCCAACTATTTAAAGAGATATACGATCTTGTCGTTCTATTAATCGAATCGGTGATTCGAGGTTTCCAAACCGTTGGTTGCGTCGCCGTTCGTAAAGTCGCAGGCTGATCACACACTCCTTCCATTCTGGCTCGTCTCGCGCGCGCGGAATTTTATTTGCGTCCTACCGAGATTTACTGCCCCGTGTGACAGGATATGGGAACCTTCGGCTCCGATCTCAGGGTCCGGCTGCGTAAACTCCTCAAGAGTTCCTCGCTCCCCTCGGCGCCTCCCCGCCCTCCCCCTGACTCATGCTTGCGGACTCACGCGTGGTGTCCGACCCCTCGGACACGGTTCATAAACATTTTAAACAAAATTCGGGAAAATCTGAATTCGTCCTGCGGGAAGGGTCGATTGCGGGGAAGGAAACGTCTCCAGGAGGAGAGGGAAAGGGAAACGAGAAGGTCCGAGCTCCGATTTATATATACGTCACAGTGTCCGTACACTTTTATAGGTAGCTATGTATTACGTACAGTTATGGGAGAACGGGGCATATACTAAATCATACACCACGGACTTCGAAGCTCAAGGGCAACCGCGTGCGGTCGGCAACCTTGCGGGATTCATTTCCGCTTCCGCTTTATGTTTCCGCTTTATGCAGACATTTGTGCATGTAGAAAATTCTTGCGGCCGAATTTCGAACAGAACTCGATGATCGTTGCGGTGGACGTTATTCACAACGTCGATTTCTATGTAGATTATGTGTGACATTATTTCCTTGTCCTACAACGATTGGCATCTTTATGTTAATATTGTATATAGCTATGTAGAAATGAGAGAATCGAAAAGTATATGAACAGTTTTATATTATTTCAAAGATTAACGTTATTCTGAAAAAATGTTTCTAATTTACTAAATCGTATCTTAATTAAATATCTTAATGTAACTCTAAGCACGAAAAAAAAAATATATGTATATAGAGATAAAAAATTTACTTATTTTACAGCAATGCAAAACAAACTTAATAAATAATATTTCATATAAGATTTAATATTCGATAAGAATAGAACATATTCTTTGAGAGAGAGAGATATATATATATATATATATATATATATATATATATATATGTGTGTGTATGTATAAAATCAAAGTAGGTTAAATTTTTTAGACTATTTCGCAATATGTTAATCTCGTACAATTTGCAATATCTATTGGGAAAACTTATATTGAACTTTAAAATAATAGTTCAGCGTAAAACCTGTTTTTGCATTCCCCATTTTATCCTCTGTTGCTATGTTTTTCATTCTTTGATATCACGAATGAAATAAAGCCACGGTTCGCGAGTTTTTAATACATTTATCGACATCCGACAGTTATTTATGTCCACACGTGACAAGTATTTCAGTTTGCCCAATGGAGGGTCCGGGTCTCGGCTTCTGCCCCGAACTTTGGATCAATAGCTTAAAGCTTAATACTAAAATTTTGCTTTTAGCCGAGCCAATTCTCGTAAATCCACGCACATGCGTACTGAAAATTTACTTGAAATTTTACTTTTATATCTTTTAATAAGTAACGTATAAATATTTCGTAGCATATTTTAATATAACGAAATTTATTTATGCAATAAAAATTCTTACTGTTGTATTAATAATTTGGCTTTCAATTCCTCTATTTTGGCATATTTGAAGCATTTTTATTTTTAATCTATTATTAGGTAATAACTAATTCTTTTCTCATGCTTCTCATATCGATGTCACATTTTAGTTTGTCTTAAAAGTTAAACACAATAATTACAGTAAAATATATATAATAGATATGATTTTGAAAACTGTTTTATATAGATAGATTCTTAAGAAGTCAGATGAAAAACATCGATGAAAAAACAAATCGCAAACGGCGACAGTAATTCCATCGTTCCCGTCGCATGAATACTGCAGTGATTGCCATCGTAGAGTCCAAAATATAATTTATTCGTGGGACATCGCGTCCGCGGGATTCCTAGCGATTCTTCAGATTGATATTCTCGGCGTTCCTACTCAAGTCGCTACCCAATAATAGAGTATTGTTTTATTAATTTTGTTCAAACGGGAGAGAAAGAAAGAAAGAAAGAGAGAGAGAGAGAGAGAGAGAGAGAGAGAGAGAGAGGAAGGGAGAGGAAGAAAATGAAAGTATACGTCATCTTGGGATCTAGTTAAATCGTAAATCGTGAAACAGATTCAGTATTCGATATTGTTCGAACCTTTTAAATATAGAAATTAAACAAAGACAAATGAAATCCGTTTTGTTCCAATAATTAATTTATCGTACTTTTCTGCTTTTTATCTTCTTCTATTTTAACAATATTTAGTTTAAATCTTGAAATTTTTGTGAACGATCTATCGAATTAATTAAGAAAATATATATTGTAATTAATCCTTATAAATAATTGGAGATATTAAAAACGCTAAAAGTGTTTTTATGCAGTAAATAAAAATAAAATAAAGAAAAACTTATGCTATTTTATAATATAAAGCTTTGCGATTTATTTTATTATATAAAATATAGGATGTAGAAACGCGTATAGCAAATTCGTAAGTCTAGAAATTCCTGTCATGGTGCAGAAATTTTTCTTTGAGCGACGGCGTTTTGTGGTCAAATAGTGGGAAGGAGAGAAATTGGAGATGGATTTCACCGACGTGCTTGGAAATGCGTTAGGTCTGGTCTTCGCGTTATAATGACCAATAAAATGAAACCATAATCGATTTCTCGCCAATCGAACTGCGCCCCGGTATAGTCAATTTGCCTCCGGTTAAGTGGTTTACATCCGGCCGACATGCTGTCGTAAAACCGTTTACATTGCGCTGCTTAGGCTTCTTACGCCGATTTATGCCTTGCGGGGCCCCGCTTCGTTCGTTCATTCGTTCTTGCATCCGCGCGCAATGTGCACCATCGAGATCTCGTTATCGAGTAGTACGTTAGTACGAGCGTTGCGCGCGCGTACCAATTGACGTCGTTATTTACCTTGCTCATTTGCTAATGTCTACCGCTAACGTATTACTATCCTTTGCACTGCATGAATTTATAGATCGCCATTACTCCGACCACTTTTTCTAGTCCTGATCATCGACGAGCGGAGTTCTACTTGCGCTGTTCTCATCAACATAGCAGCTATCAACAAATCAGCCAACGAATTTATAACTATATTAGCGAAAATATTTCCTGTTATTATGTTTTCGAATGATATAATTGAACAACTTATGGGCAGTTATAATTATTGGTATTGTTTTTTTAAATATCACAGTTCTACCGAAATATCACAGCTTTAAATTATTGTTATTTTTTTTTTATACACTGTAATTCTGCAGTTATTTTCCTTTCATGATAAATAAGATAAATAATGTTAATATATAATATAAGTGAAGTATTTAGTCTGTGAATTTTTATCATTAGTTTATCCAGCGATTGCGAAGCAGACGACACATTCCAGAGCTAACCGATTTAGACAAAATTACCCTTCAACTGTTGAAAATGCCAACAGCTTTACATCGTCGTAAGTTTCAAGTGTGCCTACAGCGAATTTGTGCGTTTACCACGTTGGAAATCAACGGAGGACATATTGTCGAGCCGGTCGCTCGGCTGCTTTTCGCGAATTTACTATAACGCGAGTGGAGTCGAGTAAAATGTGATGTGCGACGTTTCCATTGTTCGTTGCCGCGCGAGAGACTCGCTCGTCCTCCTAAAATTATACAGCGACAATAAAATCGCGCGCGAATAATTTCGAGTGCACCGCCGGATTTGGTTCTCATCATAAACGTAAGCCACGCAACTTTGGCATGAGACATTGTGGCATCGTAGAATTGAAATATGAAGAAAAAATTGATCTATATAAAATTTGTCATGATCAATTGTCATTTCATTTAAAATAGATAGAGATTTTGCCTCATCCTTTTAGATTCGTGATCTTCTTATAGTGAAACGAATTAGATCACAATCAAGGCTAAATTAATAAGAGTAAGTTATATATCGTTAAATTACTCTAAAGAAGCAAAACATCCTAAAGAAGCTAAAATAAAATAATCATTTTTTTTAAATAACAAGGTTAATTTAAAATTAATCCTGAACAATGAATATTGCTATATATCAATTTCCATTTAAATTATCGATTTGTTTAAACGAGGTCTTCCGTTTGAAGCATTGTTCCACAATTCTTAAAGAAGTAATTGGCATTTAATACTAGTACACTGCATCTTATCCAATGTGCTTTTAGTACGTCTGTAATTGTCGCGAGAACAAGCTCTCGAAAATGTCGAGCGACGGATGTACCGGGTGGCCGCGCGTTCGTCGGCTCTGTGGGAACTCGGTCTCGGATTCCAATGGGTGTTTTATTGCGCGCATATGTCGGCGAATTGATCCGCTCGGTCGTAAAGCAAATGACGTTGCGAAAGGAGAAAGGTACCCCCCTATTATTTTATGAAATGAAATCATTAACAAAAAAATTACGTGTATGTTTAATAGTTAATATCCCGAGCTCTCGATATATCAAAAATTATAATATCGTGGAAGGGCTAATGAGAGCTATAACACGCTGTTGATGGTGCGCAGTAACTAATAAGATTTATTTAGTATAATTACAATTATGTAATTATACTAAATATGTAATTATACTAAATAAATGTAATTATACTAAATAAATCTTATTAGTTACTGCGCACCATCAATAGCGTGTTATAGCTCTCATTAGCCCTTCCACGATATTATAATTTTTAAAACAAAACAATTTTACTTTTAACTTATTTCCAATTAAAATAAACTTTTAAATAACTTTTATCATTAAATTTTTTTTATGAAAATCGAAATTTTTATCAAATTTTATGAAAGTAATTAGATAAATATATTATGCCGTTTTGTATAATATATATTAAATAATTAAATTATAGGATGTTATTTAATGGCGCAATTTTCTGTATAAAAACTAGTTATAAAAACTTTAGAATGCTGAAACTAAGAAACTTATTTTTTTTCTTTCCGCTGTAAATTAATCATTTAATATCTTTTATTGACTAGCCAGAAGTAAACCGCAATGGATGTTCGAGTAGAGATATAAAATATATCTGTGCTATTTCTGCCGATGAAACATAGATATTTCGGGTTCCGTGAACTGATTTAGCTCTTGGTTAAAAATTTCAAGTGCAAGCGACAAATCAATTTACGTACACTCATTTATTGGCATAATTGAATATCTCGATCTATTTGATATAAAATAATATTTTATGTCTTATTCTCTCGGAGTTATTAATAAGGTCAGATTGAAGGCGCCGTTATTCCATTCAGTGGAAGCTCTTAAAAAAATAATTTATTTCTACGTATATATTTTTAATTCTCTCTTATTCTTTTCTCTCTTTTTCTTTTTGCGTTTCTAAAAAAAAGATTGTTACTTTATTTTTATTTTCTTATTGTTTTTCCCTAACTGAGTGGATGTCGTGTGGCTCCGTGCGAAAGCGACGGACTCATAAGTGAGGCGTCGTAAGACTCGCGAATTTAAATCCATGCATTCCGCACATATGGATTTTAATCCGTAATATTTAAAACTCCAGTATGGAGGTCTCAAGCCCAGAGGAGGACGACTGGGTGTGGGGATAACAAACCCCTCTCGTAGATTGATACTCCTCACGGACTACGTGATTTTAGAGGTCACTCATACAATCTCAGCTTTGCTGAGCAAAAAAGATCGTCGACTCTGCGGAAAAAAGATGTAAGGACAACCTTTGCCTGCTACCTTGCGCTCTCTCTTAAAAAGATATAGATTATAGGGCCGTTTCTCGAAACCTAGCAGTAGAAAGGGTGAGCAATCTTCTAAGCCTGGTGTCGAACACTAGGTTGGAACTGCTAGCCCTGTTAACCAGCGGGGTTACAGAGGATCTTTCAGATCTAGGTGACACAGGGCATTTCGTAGGCCCACCCGCCAATTCGTTACTACTATTATTACTACTTCCCTAACTGATGTTACATTGTTATTTTTTCCTGTTTAATGTTTTGTTTGATCATTTTATTGTTACTCTAAAAGAAATTTAATATTTTTATGCGAATTATTTCTTATTTACTTACTATGCCTAAAATTACTCTATAACTTTATATTTGATATAAAAACTCTGCAATCTATACTTATGAAATTAGAGTCTCCAAGCATATAGATTACACGAAGAAACAATGTTAAGTTTTTAGAATTAAATTTATACATCTAATTTGATATATAAATATATATACATGATAGATTGATTTGTACATATGTGCCCTCTCAAAATAATTTCTCATAATGAGACAAATATTAAAAAATATTCTTAACGTACTTAATCTTACTGCAACATTATACAGCTTAAAAAAAATATTAGATCAAATTATGATTAGATCAATTCCTATTCTCCTTCTTCGAATCAAATAAAATTGACTTATTATCTTGAGACAAGAGTAACGCATACAAATTTAATTTTATAGATTTTTACGTTTAAAATAAATAAATCTTTACTAACGTGCATAAATAAACTTGTCACACGCCGACGCCAAGGGAGTTCATGACCTAACGGATCTCACATGAAAAGAATTCAATGTACGTTATGATAAAAGGTTACAATTGCGTTCGAAAAGCGCGCTATTAGCACTATTGTATCAATCTATCTTCATCGTTCATTAGACATAAAACAAGAATAACGTAATAACGCTTTCTGAACCTTGAGCTGACCTGTGGCAGTTAGCGGAGCACATTATAACCAACACATATTAAAACCACATCTATAAATTTTTAATAGAGAAAAAATTTCCGGATCCAATGCTATTATATTACTCTTCAATCTATCACAAAATAGAATTAATGTATAACAAATCATATTTATTCTTAAGAAAAAAATATTTTACTCTTAAATGAAAATTATTTTATTTTAATTATTTTATTTTAAAACCTAGAGTAAAATAATGCTATCCTATACTATTCCTACACTATTCTATTAATTTTCTTAAAAAGTTTTATATTAGAAAATTAATAGGATAACATCAAAATTATTTTATTCTAGATATATAAGAATATTTCATTTAAGAATAAAATATTCTTCTCTTAAGAATAAATATGTTCTACATCAATTCTATTTTATGAAAGATTGAAGAGTAAGCATTGGAACCAAAAATTTTTTCTGTGGGTGTGTATATAATATTGATGTAATAATAGTAATAGTTGTAGTAGTAACTTTTTTATAACTTTTTATTTTTACGATATTTACAATATTTACAAAGTAACATTAATTTATCTTACTATCAATATATAAATACGAGCGACTTATTAACTCACATACCGTATTAACTCACATTAAAATACTACCCGAGTAGCACAAAAACATTGGTCTTATATTGGATTTATGTCCATTACCCAATGATCTTATATCGGCTTGATGTTTTGAAATGACAATAAACCGATATTGGCTGCGTCATGTTTGTTTACTGATGGCCAATGGTTAGTGAAATGTTAGATTTTACATTTAGCCAACATTATACCAATAACTAAAAAATGATCCAATCGCATAAAAACATTGATTCAATATCGGGCATATGTTCACTGTCTAAATTCTGGCCCAATGTTGCCAAGTGATAATGAACTAACATTGATTGCAAGGCCTTGCGCACAATGGAGGCAATATTAGGAACAGAAATAAATATTATATTCGCCTATAATACGATTGCAAACTTATTTAGAATCGTGGAAGCGGTTGTCGCGATAGTAAATCAGAAGCGTCAATTATTAGTTCCTGTGATTTTAAATGAGTTTGTAATTATAGACAAGGTATAAATATTTAATATTTATTCACGTTTCTAATATTTTTTCCATTGTGCGTAGAACTTTACAATACATGTATAATTTTTAGCTAATATTAATTTGGAAGTATCCCGATTGACCATGTCTCGATTGGACACCATTAATTACAGACGCCTAGAGCGGTCTAAAGGCTTTCCATTGTTCATTTTAATTCACTTTGAAATAACAAATAATTATTACAGTAAATTGAAAAATAACGTATTAATGAAGTTTTTTAAATGATTTTTCCTTTGAT
>JANQDE010000054.1:1019861-1035690 GCA_037157785.1 Cephalotes varians
GCAATTTTGTATTACATATCTTGCAAAAACTGTGATTTGTTATATATTGTAATTAAACTTTGTTTAAATAATTTTAAAATTATTAAAAACTCCTCTCTCTGAATTTTTTGAATCTAAATTTAATATTATTATTTTATTATTATTTAATATTAATATTATTTGAAGTGTTTTATAATTATACTAGTAATAATCAAAGTTAAGAACGCACACGTTTATTAACACAGAATAAAAGAATCATAATTAACATTCTACCTTTAAACACCATCGCTTCTGCGATGTTAGAGGTACAATGGATCGAAAGATATATCAGGATTAATCGAGATGTTGCTCATGATCGCCCCAAGTAATATCAGGATGGTGAGGGTGAATGGACGGACAGCTACGTTTAACTCGTTACAAAGTACTCGATCGGCTTTTAATAATACATCTCTATCCGATCGCACGCATGAGAGCGTCCGCGAATAGCACGACAAGCGACCGCGGCCTCTCCTCCTGTGGTCGCTCCCGTCACCGTAGCAACGCGACATCGTTCTCGGGGCATTGTGACGGGTCTCGCCCCGGCCGCCACCGCGCATCGCGCTTTGCCACATCCTGCGAGATCCCGGGACACGCGGGGATACGTTACGGTAGATCTGAAGTGGCTCGCTTTCTCCCCGTCGTTGTCGGGAGGCGACCGAGCGAGCTTCGACAAACTCGCTCGGCGTAGACGAGTTTGCGCGCGTGCCCGCGCGCGTGAGCACGTGCACGCGCGGGATAGATCACGGTCGGTGCAACGAGAGATGACGGAGAGACGAGAGGGTTCGTCGAGAGGCTGCGGATAATCGAGGTCCGCTCCGGTACGGGGTGGTGTACGCCACCCTCATCGTCGCACAGCGCGCCGCGACGACACATTGATGGCAAGCAACCGACCGAGGACGGATTAATTCTGCCGGATTAGCGGCTTTGCATCGAATTAGGCACTGTTACCGGCTAATAAAATCATCGAGACGCGCTTGTCGCTCCCCGATGCGTTCGCTGGGTGGGAAACTCGCTTTCGCCGCGTCGCTGCGTCGTCGGCTATAGGGAAGCATTGTAGCGATCAGCATCTTGTCGACGCTGGAGATTTTATTCTGCTCCGATTTAATCATATTATCGAAAGAGAAGAGATAATCTTACGGGGTGTTGTAAAGTTGACGTCAAATTTTAGATTCGTCTTTTTTAAATTGATTTTTAAAAAAATATTGTATCAATATTAATAAATCTATTTGTTATTAATTTATTATTTTAATGTTCTGTAATTTTCTATGAATTTTAATTAATCAGTTATGCATGTGTATGCGTGTATGATCAGACCTATGTAACATAATTTTTTAAGATTAATTTTTGCTTTACTAAAAAAATGATATTTTATTTTATTGATATGTAATAGAGAAATAATGTTCTATAAAGAAATAATATTAAGTTTTGCTAGATTTGTCTTAATTTGTCATCATTTAATCCGCATATAAATGCAGTCTGTTTTGATTGCATTTATGACAAACTAACTTATTATATCGGCAAAAATAAAAATTACGTCAGACAAAATATGAAATATAAAACGTTAATTATATAGGTAAGAAATTATTTTCGAAAATTTAGCGGAAACCAACAGTACATATTGTCAAAAGTCACGAGCCGTATAGGAGAATTCATGTTCGAAGCTGGGGTTCGTTCCGCGGTTAATTAAAGTATTACGATAGGGCGTTTACAAACGAGACGGGACACATTTCGCGACAAAAGGTAGAAGAATCTCCCTTCGTGCGCATTCACTTTGAACCAATATCAAGAGAGAGAAAGAGAGAGAGAGAGAGAGCGCTTGGAAGGGAAGCTCGCGGAATCGAGGGTTCGACTCGCGCTCTTGTTGTTCATGGCATATCGAGGGAAAGCATCCGACCGGAGTCGAATTAATTCTGCCAGATTAACGCCTTTGCCAACTTGATCTCTCAGTAGGCCAATATACGGGAGTCGAAGAGATTTCTTCTCCTTCGCGCGCTCTCTTTACGAGAGAGAAGAGATTTTCCTCGAATTACACGCTAGCTTTTTGGCCAGCTTTTGTACCGTCGATTGCCGAGCTCAATTAGCTAGATATTACGTATTCCTCGTTATTACGTTTCCACTCTGCTACAGTGGAGTGCGGTCTCGCTTTGACGAATCCAACCTATTAGCCGAAGCACGGACGTCCTTTTTTTCATGGGGAACTATTCGCGGGATAAGGCTAATGTAACGCGATCCATCAATCACTATTTTCAGTACCCTTTCCAGATATTATGTTACATTATAAAAAGAATAATGAAAATGATATATAAAGAGTTATGTTTAAGAGAATTAAAATACGAAGTAAGTAAGAATTGTATGCTTATAATAACAATTTTAATTATTGGAATTATTTCTGTTGCAATTAATTTTATTTCATTGAAAATGGCATTATAAAATAATTTTATGTGTACTACATTGTATTCAAAAATAACTTTTACTTTTTTGTAAATATTGAAATTGGACTTAAATTTCGGAGACTTTCATTTATTGAATGTTATAGCTAACATAACTGTTGCTCAAGAGTTCTGCATTTATTAGAAGTCTAAATATGCATATATCAGAATAATATTAATTTAAAAATTGATATTCCATATTCGCTGCCTTTGCCTTATAATTTTGACAATGTAGATATTTGTAGACGAGTTGTCTTTCTATTAAGGAATTTTAGAACACTAAACGCAATACGATATCTTCGTCTATCACGATAATAAATGATATATTCTCGAGACACAATCGTACAGGAATTGATGCGATTCTTCGAAATTTGAAATATTGATTTGTGGTGAGAGTATCGATCTGTCACGAATCGTTCATTGATTGAGGATTGTTCTGGATTGAGAGTTTTTGGCGCAATTAGAGCGAGACCAATTCTCGAAGATAAGCGAAGAGTCTCTCCCGAATCGCGTCGTGCCGGCGATCAACTATCCCACGACGATCCGCGAGAAATTTTTTCGTCCTTCAGATCGCTCTTCGAACCGCGTGACATTGCGGATCTCGGAACGAGCTTTATAGCCGTTTTTACCGCTTGTTCGAGTAAGAGTCGGCCGATTTTCCAGCCGATGATTCGCCGGCCCACACGGCGACTCTATTACCGCATTCTACCGAACTCTAAAAACTGGCGCACATACGGTCCTCTTTTTCATCCTCATCCTTGACGAAAGAAAGAGAGGAGAAAGAAGAGAGAGAGAAAGAGAGAGAAGCGGAGGAGAAGCAAGGTGGAACGAATGGGTGAGCGAAGCTTATTTAAATTTAAAAGAAAAAGATCACGCGGTCGCTTTTTATTCAAAAGACAAGATAACCAGAATAAAACAAAGAAGTATTGAGTGCGTACTATCTAAGCAATTAAGACACGTGTCGGTAAGTGTTTTCGAGAAGAAACGAGTTACAAGTAGTAAAATGAAGAAAATATAAAGTTAAATTAGTGTTAACGAATGGAGAGTAATTACGTCGATGACAATAGATCAAGATTTTTATCGCACTTTTTAGACGCATAACGGAACATTGAAATATCGACAAATAACTAAACTGGAGAAAACACACAAAAAGGTATCTATAGAAGAGCACGTTGGAAACACGCGCGCCCGCACGCAAGTAAGCGCGCACGCACACACGCCAGCGAAAAGGAACCGGTGGAGAGGAGGGCCTCGTTTTTCATTTCTTTCCATGAGCGCGACGGACAAAGGCCATTGTGGAGGATCCCATTGTAGAGGATTTTAACGTATGCACACACGCACACATATAATATGCATACAATACATACGCGCCTAGTCAGCGCGACTATGCGAACGTGTGCGTGTTCACTCTCGTTCTCGCATGGCCCGCCAGCGGAATACGTGTGCATACGCGTGTGCACGTGCATGTGCACTCGACGAATCTGACCCCCCGGGTGACACGGTGCATATTTATACCAGGAAACGATCGGCCGTCACTGCGCGAACGACGGTTACCGCTTACGCTGATAGATCTGTATCCGACAAGCAGAAGAGTACAAGTTCGAAAACTCATTTTTGAAGAAGTGGAGACCTAGGAAGATCCGAAATCATAAACGATTTTCGCGAGATGAATTTTATTGAAGATAGAATAAATAAAAGAAAATAAATCTGCATGTACACACGAAAAGAATGATTTTGTTGAGGGGTCTAAAATTTTGCTGAATAGTTCAAAATAATTTTATTATTAAAACCTTAAAAATAATGAGCAATGCTGCAAAAAATTTTTTAGCAACTAGATTGAGCGTTTTACATAATTATTTTGATAGTTCAACAAAATTATTTCTGATTTGTATCTAGCTAAAATTTTAGATCTTTCAGCAAAATCGTTCTTTCTGTATTCACGTAAGAAATCTAAATAAAGCTAACACTAAGCTAATTCATGATACTTATTAAAGTTTATTTTTATTTAAAGAAGTATACGGTGAAAATTGCGTATATAATTTTGACAATGTAGATTTCTCGAGTTGTCTATTTCGATCTTTCTATTAAGAAATTTTAGTCAAGATAATTTCATTCTCTGACTTTCTATGAACCTATTTTTCTGGTTGAATTATAACAGATTATTTTAGATATCTTTTTTCTTTCCCGACGAAAGATGTATATATCTTTGATTGGCGGAAGTCAAGCCGTGTCAGGCCCAAAAATGAGACGCGATCGGAGTCCCGCGAGTACGACGGTCAGGCCGCGTCGCGTCTCGTTGGTGCTTATTGTTGTACGCCGTCGAGGAATCTGAGGAAGAGGATGACACGCGATTTCGTTTGTGGGAATCGACGGGCGACTACGCGAATAGTATCGTTCAACTTGACGTCGAACCGAGTCAATAGAAATGCACGGTGCTCGAACCGGCCTGTAGATAGCAACAAACGATAAGGATTTAAAGTGGACGACAGTTTCTACAATCTTTCCTATGGATCGTTTGCTTATTGCGAGAGCACTTCGCGATCGACGTTTGGCGATTCGCACAGTAAACACGTGATCGGCAGCTACAGAATTTCAAACGCTGGATATACAGAATCGACTGTGATAGCAAGCGAAAATATTTGTGACATTGAGCTTTGATAAAATTTCTAAAGAGATTCTGAATAATTTAGATTCTAAATTTAATAATTTGATTGAAACTTAGCGTCGTATATATAATCAGAGAGTTTATAAATGATGAAAATATACATAGATCCCTCAAAGTTCTATTTAAATTGATTGTTAATATAATTGTCAATAATATAATTTTCTTTCTTTATCTCTGTTTTCTCTCTACCTCTGTTGTGTAACGTATATACACACGTTTTGTCTACAATATTAATAAATTTATCACAGAGCAAGTTGAAATTTTCGGAAAAATGCAATTAATCACTCACAACTTCTTTAATACTCGATTATTAGTCATTTTATTGCACTGTTATTGTGCAATCTATATTAATTTACTCGATATATTTCACCTATTAATTAATCTGTTGTGCGAGATAACTCGAGGCAAATCGCTATCACGATATGACTGTCAGTATCAGCGCGCGATGCAAGAGTCAGTCTTATTCATCGAGATTCTTTGCTATCTTAACAAGGGGACGCTATCGTGGTTCTACGAAGATGAGCAGGCATGGACACCACCGGGTTCGGCTGGTGCTATCAATGACGCTTAGCAACGCGGAAGCCATTAGCCATATGGCATATGGCATGCTGTACCGTATACACTACGCCACGGCGTACCTCGCATTGCAGTACGTCCATCAGTGGTCGCGAGTTGCGCACGATGCATCGGCGATTGCACCGGAGAAGAAGGGGAGAAAGAGGAAAAAAAGCCGGCGAGGGAAAAGCGCGGCGTCTCGAGAAACGCGCAGTCTCACCTTCCATGTTGCTTTCGAGAGATAAAGCTGAGGATGCGCTTATAGTCGGTATATAGAGTGCCCATGATCATTTGCAATTTCCTTCTGCTTGGATTTTGCACGTGATTAAATAAGAAAAAGAAATACTTTTAAGAATATATAAAATCCAATATCAAAGTCAGACTATATGAAATTCTTAATGTGCTGTGCAAAATTTAGGTATGACACTGCATATGTTTTATTGATATGCAATGTTTGCTATTACATATATTGCAAAATCTCTAATAACGTAGCTCTGATAGACTAACGATATTCCAAAATCATTTGTTACATGCAAATATAGGGAAAGTTATATCGTTGACCAAGTATATATATCTTCCGAATTTCTTTGAAATTAATATTCGAGAGATATTCGATTATAACTTTAAAGGTAAAAAAACAATTTTTTCTCGTAAGCAGCGAAGTCGTACGAACGATCGTTCTGGAACACCCAGATTAATACTTCAATATTAATCAGTGTCCTAATTAATTTCCTTGCTGTGACACGGAGGGCTCCCCTAATTAGCCATGCCCGACTCTCGCCGGTGTCGAAATCTTGCACCGTGAGCTTTATACTATCGCCGTCGTCATCGTCGTCGTTGTCGGCGTCAGCATCGTCGACATCGACTTCGTCGTTACCATCGTCATCATTGTCATCGTCGGCGGTTCGCCAATTTGTAAACTCGAGAAACTGGGAAAACATGGAACCTTCATTTATAATAGTATGGTTTCACGGTTTGCTGTAACACGGATCCGAGTTGAGATTTAAATTCTCTGTCGCGGTGTCAACTTCACAAATTTTATCACAAAAAAAGACCAATCGTCGCGATGCGTTTAGTTTCTACATTATCACACATACACACATATATATATATATATATATATATATATATAAAATAATTAATAATAAATTGGGATATTTAATCCTACAAGTCCACTAAAATATGTTCCGTAAAAAAGTTCTTGCGCATGCTATTCTCTATTAATTTTATATGATAATTTGCACTGCTTGCAACTCAAATATTATTTTTTAAAGTAATTTTTGTTTTCACTTTTTTATTTAAATTGCCAAAAACTTAGTAGTATATAATTGATTATATAGCCAAGAAAGTTTTCTATACAAAAGAGACTTCCACATATCTAATTTATGTGTAAGCTAGGTTTATGTATAAGCAAGTATTATACTATTTTTTAATGTAATTTATCTCTCTTCCGTTTCCATCAATTATCTGACGTACAGTATGATTTCATCCGCATATGGTTGTTTGTCTTTTCACTGTTAAGAAACATCGCCGCTCCGATTTCGCCCGCGAGGATCGCCGTGAAACATCGTCATCTAATAACGCACGATGCACTCTACGGTGCTGCAACACGGAAATGGACGTTGAGCAGTCGTAAATTCCCACTATCCGTTCGCGACTTTTGTCCGGGCGATAGTATAATAGCATAAATAGCCCGTCCGGTACGTTGCATCGCGCGTATAAGACAAAGTGTTAAGATCCAGGGGTAGACTCGGGGCACACAAAAAGGCCCTATTAATTATGACAGGTTGATGTACGAGCCATGCACACGGACCCAAGCGAATGAATTCGATCCTGGCGATTCTGAAAGAGAGACGGAGAAAGAGAAAGAGATAGAGAAGAACCGGCCGCTCGGTTCTCGTCTCCTTGCGCAAGGATCATGGTCCTTTTAAATCTGCTCCTCCCGAGCTTGGCCATATCCATTCTCTGTAACGTTAGACGCTTATCTAACGCTAACAAAATTATTATCACGAGATATTTATATAATGTTGCGTAGAAGTTTACGCTCTATATATTATTTATTATATTATTTATTATTTATTATTAGTGATACATACAAAAAAAATAATACAGTTAGAAATTTCTCTCAAAACTTAATAAAATATGATAAAAGAAAATGATTCTAATGTGTCTAAAAAAATTAACGAGTGATAAAGTTTGAATTATCACTGATTTTGTTTAGCCAATTAATAATGAATATTGAATACTAATTGATCATTATAATGGATAAGAATTTTTATTAAATAGACGAAAAAAATGTGATTTTTATAACGTACTCTCTAAATAGGAATCAGTATATTATTCACTGATTTGCAGTGCTATACTTATAACTGTGATTATTAGTGAGTATTATTCATTGTTTCTCAGCGATTTTAAGAGGGGGAGTACTTTCACTAATCCGAATCAGTGTATTATTACTGAAAGATAGTGTATATTTCACTGATATAATTATAAATATAGCACTGAAATTTCATTGATTTCAATTTAGAGAATACGTTATGCTTATTTATTTGTTTTCGTAATAAATAATACTATTTCATAATATTTTAATAATTACAATAGTGCATTCTACGCCAATTATAATGCGCATAAGAAAAAATTTAGGAATTATCTTTTTTTCAGAAAGAAGACTTAACAGTTAATAAAAAAATATATAAATTGATAAATTGTGTATAAACTTTGATATACAATAATTACATTACGTGTTTATTTAAGAGAGACATTATTCTTTTTATATTAAAAATACTTTACATTGTAAAATATTTATTCGTTCGTGAAATCAATTAGTAACGTCAATGTAGAAAAGTATTTTCTTTGTTTTCTTTCGACTCAATTAGATTTTAATTATGGGGACAACGTTTCGTTTTTATTCTTGTCTTTATTTACAGTTTTTTCAAATTTTTTAAATCTTTGTTAAAGATAATGAAACTAAATAATAATTTTGTTTTGAAATTGCAAATCATATCGGATATTTTGCGATTGTAGAATCGGCCGGTGGATATGTCTTCGGTAAACGTAAAGACTATCTCTTGGTTTTCTCTCGCTTTCTCTCTTTTTCTCGGCATGGCGTACTTATGGTAATCCAGCCGATGCGTTTTATCGACAATGGCAGGACGGTACCGCAAGTATTAAAAGCCTCGCCTCCCCTGTCAACCCTTTCTTCGAGCCCTCGCTCCCGGGGGATGCACCCTATCATCGGTACACTCTCGGTCTTTCCCCGGGGAGACAATGATGCCCTCCCCCCCGATCCAACCTCTCCCTCTCCCTCTCTCTCTCTCTCTCTCTCTTTTCTCTTTTCTGCATCCCAACCATCGCTTTCCTCTTCCTGCTCTCGGATCTCAATCGCTCGCAAAAAATCTCATTTATCCATTGTGTTCCGCGTTACCCAGTGAAAGGAGAGCCGAGAGGAAGAGAAGGAGAGGAGGAAAAAGAAAGAGCGAAAGAGATCGGTGGAACAGAATAAGGAAACGGAAACTAAATAAAGAGAAAAAGAGATGAAAGAGAAAGGGGCATATCTATTCTTGCTTTCGGTTTTTGGCTCGTGCAGGTTATGCACTTCGGTATTCTTGTAAGACATGTTTATTAAGGCGCATCCCCGTTTTCTCTCCTCCTTCTTTCTCTCCTCTTTTTTCTTCTCGATCTTTGCCTCTTTGAATCGGAGGTCGCGCTGAATGGATCCCGAGGGTCGAAACGCGCGCGCGGTCCACAAAGCTCGGATGACTTGCATGTGCTTTTTATCCCGGGCTGACCCGTTACGGGCCCCGTCGAAGAGATCCTCCTGTTTTTTCCAACCGATGTCTCGCTTCACTTGCGAGCTTCACCGGCATCGAAATCGATTCTTCCGCGTCGGCATGATACGCTTAGCATAAAGACGGGAGCGTGCACGGCACGATGCGAATCGGTCTTACCTCGTTACACATCTCCCGGTAATCCTGTAATCGTACCAAGATGTCTGGCTGCACCCAGATTTTCGTCGCGATCGATCCAGACATCTCGTGCACTTTGATGAACACATACTTGATGGAAAATTATTTATTTTGTTAAAATAGTATGCAAATACAATGAACAAAGATCTTATGCCAACGTTATATTCTTTATACAATTTTTTACAATATAATTTCTAATATTAGATATCTAATAACTTACCAATAAAAGTTTTATTAAAAACATGATCGAAGAATTATTTGTAAATCTAATTTGTCAAAAACTAATCTCATTTAATCTTAGAACTTGAAAACTTGACACGATCATATTCCGAAAAAATCCATTTAACTTAATCAAAAAACGAGTATTCCAGAGCACCCTGTATATACGCGAGATTGCGTGAATAATACGCATTGTCGATGTCACGGTGCGCGTTCGCGTATACACGTGTGCACACCGAAGAGCGGGGGTGTAGGATGAGAGATAGAAAGAGAAAATCACAGATTGGGATGAAAGGAGAGAGAAAGAGAGAGAGAGAGAGAGAGAGAGAGAGAGAGAGAGAGAGAGAGAGAGAGAGAGAGAAAAGGGGAGCGGAGCAACGAGTTTTGGCACAGGGTGCAAGTTTCAAAGCTACTCGTTCGTAGTACATTCGGGTGTAGGTAGCTTGGGGGCTGCAGAGATGCGAATGAACGGATTAAGGGATGATCCCCCGAAGCGGGAGAGGCGTCCGCCCTGTCGGCGACGTTAACAGGATTGACGATTAACGTGTGGGTGGTTAGTATGCAACCGTTTTCATTGTTGTCGCCGCTAGCCGGGGCGTAGGCCTCTCGCGGAAGCGGCGAGAGCAACGGAATGGTCTCCTGGATATTTAACGGCCGGGAAAGAACGGGAGCGCGATAACGCAAAGATGGGTCCTGCAACTAGGGCATTATCGCGTACCGCTTCGTCACGTTGATCCGGGATTGAATTCTCGCGATCCTCCGATCAACTTTCGCCTGGTTACCTCCGAAATGTACGGAAGAAAAAATATCTTATTTGAAATGGAGTAAGCTCTGCTCGCACGTAATCAACAGGAATAGTGATTTTTATATAAAAACTTTTTAGTAATTTTTTAGTAATTTATTCTACATATCGAAATTAATAACGATTATTATAATATTGAATATATTTATTATTAGGATTTAACAAGAGTAGGATTTAAGTATACTTTTAATATATTTTTAGAGCACAAAAAGTACTCTTTTTTTTCTATACCTATTATTATTTATTATTTTCTAAATTCTTTATTTTCCTTTCTTTATGGAAAATATTACAATAGCAAAATTATTATTTTTACAGTTACAATTCTCATAAATGTTTTTAATTTTTTTCAAAAAAATTAACTTGACGAATTTTTTATAATGAATAATATTCTACATTTGCTCTTTTATAAATTTTCTACAAAAAAGATTATTTTTATTATATGTTTTTTTTATTGTTCTTTTTTTTATTTCAATAACCGACGAATTATTATTCTAAGCTGTGCAATTTCCATAAATCAACAAGAAAACGCGAAGTCACCGAAAGGTAGCCACGAGATCATTCGGGTGGAAACTGCAAACCATCCGTTCTTCTTTTCGCCGGGATATTGTTTCGGTTATGGGCGATTTTGGCCGGCCCTCGGGCCACTCTGCTGATTAATGCTTATGTAATTCATTGCGCGAGACGTTAAAGGCATAATCTCCGTGGCCTAACTGGCGGCCCCCATCGTCCCCCCCTCGGGCATATCAGTTACCGCGGACAGGTATGCACAGGGCAACCCATTGGGGCCCCACCTGGCGCGCACGGACTGACCGGGGTTTTGTTTCTCACGCGCAACAAGGGGCACGGGCGCCATTGTTTGTACATAGCAAGGAGTAATTACCTTTCGGGATCTCGTCGTCGCCGCTGTCGTTGTCCGCGCGGGGACCCATGACCTTTTTCCTTCTATGGGCCCTTCATTCTCCCTTCTTTCGTTTAAGAATAATCGATTACTCTTGTGTTTTTGTCCGTGCTATCCGGTGAGGATCTCTCGACTTTGTCCTGGTTAAATTTACTGATTTTTCTTAAATTGATTCGATACTTTCAGTAAAGAGTGTATATTTGTATAATTACAATATAGCTTTCATGCGATATAAGACGCGATATAATCCTACAATAATCATCGCATTTTCATAATTCAGAATGACACAATATATTTCTAACATCTAATGCAATATATTGAGTGAGTTACATAAATTCCATACTTCCATATGTTATATTGTTACACTATATGTTACAGTCAATTTTTAATTTTAATTTTATGCAATATGGAGACAGGAATACATACAGTTACATAATCTACTAGATAATATATATTCAAATAGATTTAAATAATGTTTTTTTAGATCTGAAAACTGACATTAAGCATACAATAACGTTTTTCTGATGTTTATAGCATAATTTGCATTAATTGATATTATTATCGACTCAATACTCTCAGAAGCTTTTTTTTCAATAAAGAATTCTGATTGATGGGGGGGAGGGAGGAGAAGAGAAAAAGGCTCAGAGGCCTTTCAGAATATTCGCCAACATATCGAAGCAGCCTCAATAATCATCGGCGAGGCTGACGGTCAGCGGTCGGGCCGCCTATTCACGCGGTGTTACGCGGCCTTTCACGGATATCGGGTTGCCCATTAGCAACTAGAGAGGCTGTCCAGTAATTACGGCTTAATTAATCTCCCGGCCGTACCTCTTCTCTCCCGCGCGGTCCTGCCAACTGATTAACGTTCGCCGCTCTCAAAGGAAGAGCCGACTACGCGGTGACCTTTTGCGCCGAAAACCAGCTACCAGCTTCCTCGGGTACGCGCTCTCTTCGGCCGGTGTGCCGTGCCGGCCCGAGGTTGCACCATTGTTAATGCTTGATCACGCCGTAAACCCGACACTTATGTGAAGATCCATACATTAAAGCGAATATTACGTATCCCACATTCAGCTAAATCCGGCTGTTCGATCTTGAGCGAGCTTCAGGAACGATCTGTATTTGTCCCTGAAGCTCGCGGACAATATTTTCCTGAGAATCATCAGTTATTTATAAAATTAAATGTGGAATATAAGAAAAAAAGAAAAAAGATGTGGCTGCAGATCCATTATATTTATGCGCATCGATTCTATTGTATAAATTTCAAGTATAGTATTATTTGAAATTTTCGAAATTAGCTGTTGTATTACATAAACAATTTATATATATATTTTTTTAAATTTAACTCTTCGTTCTGAAATCTGCAGAAAATTGTCGAAACGTTATGATTACTTCATTTTTCTTTCGTCGCCTGTTATAATAAGTAAGAATCCTTCCGCGTAAAATAGCGCGCGAAAAAGAGGTACAAGTGCTTATGCTTGTTTTTAGATGCACTCTAACGCTCTTCTGTTTGTCTCTAATGTAGCTTTTGTATAAGATCTCATCTGATCGTACAGGTGAACAGGTAGACGGTAAACAACTGAATCAGCTTACCGTTTTTCAAAGGGCGCAGGGGTTGCGTCCCCGTCGCGTTAGACGAGTCGTCGAGCGACTAAAGATTTGCGTCCGACTAAAAGATTCATGGAGCAGAAAAACACTCGCGCGCGCATTCCGTTCCCGCGGTGGAAGGATAATAGGGGGGATACTGTTACGTAGTCACGAGTCTTCGCTGCCATTGTCTAGCTAATTATGAAATACTAGCGAAGACGACAGAGCGATTGTGACGGACGATGAAGGGTTACCTCGCGTCCAGAGTGTCTCTTAAGCTTCGACGAACATAATCGACTTTCTAATAGTTATATACCGTATTGTGTCGGCATAACATAATCGTTGTCATAAGATAATAGACGCGTTAAAAGTAAGTGAACGTTTTTGTTTAAATCTTATCATTTCGATACTTGTCGTCAAATCCATTAATTTTATGTTTTACTATCAATATCCAAATGTTTTATGAAACATTATATATTATAAACATTGACATTCTCAATGCATTTTAGGTATTTATAGTGTGTCCGTAAAAAATTAGATTAAATAGAATTTTAAATGATTTTGAATTTTTTCTTTATTACGTAAAATTAATCGCGCTGAAATAATTTCTCTCTTAAATTTACGTTTACCGTCCTAATAAATCAGTCTTGATACAGAACAGCTTACAACAAATCAGCGGCCAATTAATTTTTATCGCGGAACCCTTTTCATCTTTATAAAAATGTTAGAATCCTGACAATTTTTAGTGATTATAAATAAAATAGCAAATAGAAACACCAATTTTTTAGCTATATTTTCAGCATGCGTTTGTAATATTTAATTTCTTTTTAATTTTAAACAACAGATGATTATAAATAATATTCACATACATTTAAATAGCAGACTCTTGCGGTATTCAGCTATAGACTTTTGGAAATTATATGCGATGTTCAGCTAAGCGTCTCTCGCCCGACAACCGCCAGTTGCAAATGTGTTAACAAACATGCGGTAAAATGACTTATATAGCGATGACTAAACCACACAGTTGCTATCTATGTTGAGTAATTTTCCTAGAAATAAAAGAAATAAAAGCAATAGTAAAGTTGATAAAGAACCAGCTAAGTATTACATATGCTTTTGTGATGCACTCGAAAAATAGAAGAAATTTTTGTTGAACGAAATGTCCCAAAAAATTATATCTATTTCCCTGCGTCCTTTTCTCTTAGTAAAAACCAGTTTTTAGCACCTCACGTCCCAAGTCTGTCAAGTCTGCATTAGCACATCTGTATATCACTACACTCAATTGATTTGATTGTGGAACTTTATATTTTATTAATGGAACCCTAGGGTTCCGCGGAACACAAGTTGGGAATTTCTGCAATAGATTAATCGATATTCATAAATTAGTTTGTGTTTTACATAATAAATTTTATAAGAAAAATATGTCTTTTTCATTAAAGTTTTATTTGAAAACTATTCGATTTTACATGTGCTTTCTGTTACAAAACAGACAAAGCAGTGGTAATGTTAGGAAAACCAAGCAAATCGAAACAAGAATGTCGTCTTCGATAGCCGTTAAAATCGAACGGACAAGCGCGTAAGTCGAAGGAAGCAGCAAATCAAAGAGCAGAAAGTCAAGAAGCTTTCGCGCTCGAACGATCGCTCCTCATCAATTACACGGCTGCCTAATTAAGCGCGTCGAACTATTTTATGATACCGGCTGCGCCACGATAATTGTTGCACGCTACATCAATATCCTTGCTTTAGCGACTGATGCTTTATCCGTGGCTTCTCACCCATAATAAATCACATGCAAACGCGTAATAATCGCAAAATTAAAGATTTTAATGACGTATTAAAGATACATTTTAATGCATCCACCATTAGTGCGGCTTCACCTATTGCACCACAATGTCAACGAGAATGGATAAATTTTATTTTTATATAAAATAGCAAAAATGTGTGTGTGTGTGTGTGTGTGTGTGTGTGTGTGTGTGTGTGTGTGTGTGTGTGTGTGTGTGTGTGTGTGCGCGCTACATTTCGCTTTTAGGCTTTAAAAATGTTTATTATTTTTATATTACAAAGTTACAAAACAAATGGATATTTAAGATATACATACGAGATTTTTTATTTTATCAATTTTAATATGCTTTTTATGCGTCTGCTTTTTCTGAGAAAAAGTTTTGACTTTTTAATATTTGATATACAGCGATATTTTTGTAATTAAATCTCGAATTAATATTTTCTCGAAGTAAAGTTCATTTAAATTTAAGCGAACAATAAACTTTATTATTACTTTTATTACAGAAGCTTAGCTTCCTATATTTTAAATCTTTTGTAACTTTCGAGACTATTAGAGTATCCCGATTTAATTAAGAAAAAAATTATCTTTAAAAGATTGCTCAAAGACTAAAATTAAGTTTAATGCTCTGTCATAACGTTGGATAATATACTCATTGAAATCTCAGTTATTAAAAGATGTCTCTTTGTACTGACTTGAAACTCTTTTAATTATGAACTATGCGATTACCATCGCAAACTCACGCGTGATCACGATAAATCGACAACCAAATTTCCGTGGATGAGGTCGGGTCGCATCACAACACCTATCGTTAATGCGTGGCCATACGCGGTCCTAAAGGAGCATTACTATCTACCTCTTTCTCTCTCTCTCTCTCTCTCTCTCTCTCTCTCTCTCTCTCTCTCTCTCTCTCT
>JANQDE010000054.1:1043464-1110783 GCA_037157785.1 Cephalotes varians
TCCAAATTCGTTTACATATTACGTTTGATTTTTTGAATTAAACTACATTTATTTTATTTATAATAATGAAAAAAAAAAAGAAATACATAACGATAATTTCTTTTTGGATTTCTCGATCATGGACGAATGTTATAATTATTTTGTAAGAAAATTGCGCAGAGATTACGCAGCGCGAAGGGTGACAATTTTAATATATTATTTTGAGAATGTAAAATCAATTTGACGAATCGGCATGCGTTAAAAACATGATCGAAAGGGTGGAAAAAAGTTGTCACGTGATTTAAGAAGCACGGCGGTAAAGACGGAGAGGACGGATGGTAGAGTCGAGGTGGGGTAGCTTTCGAGGGAAAGGGGAGGCAAAGGGCCTCGTGCGTTTTCGATGTACAAAAAGTAATTACGGGATGGTTTCCGGTAATCATATCTAGAGCGCATTGAATGAGCGCATTGTTCGGGCACCCCTTCACTGATATGCACTTGTACGCGGCGCGCCCACCCCTGCCTTTTCTCCCGTCTCCTCCTGCCTCAATCTACCGCTAGGACTTCCACCCTACTAACGTACTCGCGACGACCGCCGCACACACGTATCCCTATAACTATTACGCACGCTCGTTCACCCCCGACGGCGGTTACGGGAGCTGCGGTTACACCGCAGGTCGTTCTTGGGTTCGCCACGGGACGCCCCCGCCACTGGCAGTGGTGGTTAATGCCTCGGGCGATTTGAGATTTTTAGATGCTCCACGCGTTATCGGATCCAAGATATTATATAGACGGACGCATATGATACGGGTGAGTCGCTCGTGGTCACGAAAATGTAAAAAATTAAATTATTATTCGAGAGAAGGTCGACTTGAAAGAATTACATGTTTAATCTATAAACTTTAAATTTTAATTTTGCTCTCAATTTCTCGATATTGCAATCTAATTAATTTTATTTTAGTACCAGAGTTTTATTTGTCTTGCTATAATAGCATTTTGTAATAATTTAAAGCGTTCAACT
Source organism: Cephalotes varians (assembly GCA_037157785.1). NCBI lineage: Eukaryota > Metazoa > Arthropoda > Insecta > Hymenoptera > Formicidae > Cephalotes > Cephalotes varians. Next base: position 1,044,462 of record JANQDE010000054.1, read on the forward strand.
CAAAGAGTGCTAAAACGCTAAAATGAAGCGAAGAGAATCATATAATTATTCTAAAATTAGTAATTCTATTTTTATTTAAAGTTATTACTTTGTTTTTTGTTTTTCTTGATATTTTTTATGTCTTGTTTTATTTTACATTTTCAATGTTTTTTAAATATTTATAGATGGATTAAAACTTAAAAACTTAAAAACATTACAACTTTGCAATTTGATTTACGTATATAGCTATTCTTTCCAACTTATTTGAAATAAAAATATAATTTCTTTTTTAGTACATATGTATTGCTCAATAAGATATAAGAAAGATTAAGAAAAAAAACATGAAAGCATTAAAAAACTTAGGAACAAAAAATTTTTATTTGTATTTGTATTTTTCTAGTATATGCACGTTGCTCTTTCGTCGAAACGAATCCGAAGACGTCGATAGAAGCGATAAACATCGCACTGATGTCGTCAGGTGGAATAGGTCGCGCGAAATTCGATGCGATCGCGTCGGGTGCAGCCTAAATCCGACCCTCGACATCCACGATGGCGCTTGTAACGGCCGGAAAGTCGAGCGTCGGTCGGTCGGAGGTCACGCTTATTGAGTTCGGTTCAAGAGCGCGCGAGTGCCAACGGCTCGCTTCGCTCCGATCGTCTTCGAGTCTCCCGTACCCTCGTTTCTCGTTTTTTCGTTTGCCCGACCAGCCGCTATTCGCCATCCGCTATTTGCGTGCACGCGCACGCACGCAACCCGTTGAAAAAAGAATAGCACTTCCCGCCGCTGTATCGAGAGGCCGAATTCCTCGCTCTCGATTCACGCGTCGAGGATACCTCCCTTCGATTTCGTCGCTCGGCAAGAAGATCGTCTTACGCGCCTGCTTTGGCTCGATTACGGCGCGAAGAAACGCCAGCGAGCAATTGCGCGATAAGAATGTTGTGCGGATGGAGTTTATCGACAACGGAATGTAGGATAAACTGATTGATGTAACATGAGATTTATTTTTTTTAACTTCTTAACACACTTTCACGCTTACTACAGTTAAGGCATAAATTTGTGCTTCTAAAGAGGAAGAATTAAATATTTGATCAAATATTTTTTTCTTGTTTATTTTTTATGTAAAAGAATAGAAGCGAAAAATGATTGATCAATAATATGCAAATGTGCACTGCATGTGAACCAGTAAAATGTCAATCTGAACAAAAAGAATGAGATTTGATATAAATAGCAAAGATAATCGCGGATTCAATGTTCACCGGATTATGTCATCAAATCAATATTCTCTATGAAGATAAAGAACAAGAAAATAAAGAGATAATATAAAAAATCGAATATGTGAAAAATATCGGATTCCGTCAGCTCAGAAAAACGTTGGGACCACGCGTCGCAAAAGAAAGACGACGAAGCGTAAGGGAAAACGAGAGGAGTAAGAGATAGAGAGAGGCAAGGAAAGAGCAAAGAGCTTGACAGGCAAAGCTGTAGGGGTGCAGGGCTGCGACCCAACTGACCCTACCGCGATGCCCCGGCCGCCTTCGGAGCCCTCTCTAGCCCTACTCCGCGCACCCTTACCCTCACCCTTAGCTTCCGAGGGTGGATGGAAGGCGGGCCGGCCCATTTTTCGCGCCCCACTTGACTCCACGTCCTCATTGGCTGCCGCCCTCTCGCTCTGACCTCTCTTCTCTCGGCCGCCCCTGACACCGACGGGGTGGACGGCTGCGTTCCTTCCACCTGGGCTCTTTTTCCGAAGAAGAAGAGACGGCCAAAGACGAAATATTAATCGCTCATCTATACTCGTGTTATCCTCTAATCAATTATGTTTAATAATGTTTCCAAACAAATCTTTACGCAGTTTCACAACACGACGAATTATTTCTTTTATAGAACAAAAAATGCAGATAAGAATGATATCAAATGGCTAAAAAATTGTTGACAAGTACTTTAAGAGTGTTATTCATCGCGGCGGATTCAGGACGAATAGGAGCAACGATCAGCGGAAATAATCGTAGCGTAGATAGATTAAGTTGAAAGAAAGAAGTAATAGGAATCGAAGGATTAAAACGAGTTTGAGATTGAGTCCAATGGACCGAATGCCCCCTTCCAGAAAGAAGGCAGAGTTGCTCGACAGGGCGCTTAGAGGCGGTGATGACGACTGTATGGTAGCGATCGCGGTTGGTTTGATAAAAAGCGTAATAATATGATCAGCAGGTTGAAGAATCCGGAGAGCTTGGGCCCGCGAGGAGAGATTACGAGTAGAGTGGTGGAACATGGTACGCGAAAAAAAAAGAGAGGGACAAGGAACGCGATAAGAAGAACTGCAGAGCACTTGTTCGTGGAGTTCGCGAATGGAAAGAAAAAGAGAGATAGGATAAAAGGAGAGAGGAGAAGGGAAGACGAAAGAGAGGGAGAGCAGAACGAATAGACTGACGGCAGACGGATAGATAGATGAAGAATGAGAGCGAGTGAGCAAGTCGTCAATGTGGCGAGTGAGACAATCTCGAGCGAAGGAAGGAGACCTACTCATCAGCGATCAAAGGAGAGAAAGAGGGAAACGGCGACTAGATCGAGGAGTCAAAGTGGGTACAGAACTACTTGGTCGGGCAACGCGTGCTGGTTGTCCGGGGTAGGGCAAACCCGTAGCCAATGAGAGGACGACCGGGGCGCGCCCGGGACTCGACCCCACCTTCAGTAGTCATGGCAACCGGTGGTACCCGCGAGAAACCCTCGCGGGTTTGCGATAGTGGGGGGTCCAGGTCGGTGTCAGGGGTCGCCTTAGTCGGCAGTCGGTCTCTGGTCGGCCCCAAGAATAGTCGTATCGAGGCGGTAGCCGAGTATCACCTCTCTACTTCTCCTCCTCCTCCTACTACTACGGCCCGCCGTTCTACTGCTGCTGCTGCCGTTGCCGCCACCACCGCCACCACCGCCGCCGTCACCGCCACCGCCGCCGCCGCCGCCGTCGCCGTCGCTGCTGCTGCTGCTGCTGTTGCTGCTGTTGCTGATGCTCGGCGCTGCGAGCGCGCGACGGAGGGACGACACCATCACGCACACCATCGCGCAACACGCATCCGAAGAAGTATACGCGCACGCGAGCGAACGAGCGAGCAAACGTATACATCGAGGATCGCGCAAACGCAAGTGTCGCTTACGGTTGTACGATATATCGACTGCGTACGCGCACGCACGTACGTACGCACGCGGGAACATACGTAGGCACGCTCGCGGCTACGGATGAGAGAGCTCTGAAGAGATATACTCCGAATTGTGCCAAAGCGCGAAACGTCAGGCGGTACCAAAGGACACGATCGCTCCAAGCTGCTTCGAATTTATCTTCGAAGCTTGTCTATCCCTCCTTCCTTTCCTTCTTTTTTTACCAATGGGACGTATGTCGCCTTCCTGATGATCGAAGGATTGACGACCGTCGCCAAGATAGTTCGAACGGTGTCGGTGCGAGTGTCGGTGTCTTAAATGCAAGATCTTCCTCGATGGAAAATCGCAAAATACACGTGGAAAAAGTGAAGTGCCTCAGAGTGCATGACCGAGTGTGAGGGTTGTTACTGTTTGACATCGTTGTTATTCGCGATTGTTGTTTACGCGCGTTCACCTGGAGTTTTCACGGGATGACACTGTGATGATTGCAGCGCGAGCAATCTACGAATAATAATAAAGTTGATTGGAGCTGTGAGCTTCAGTGCGATATCTTCAGAAGGATCAAAAGATCAAACAAAATTCGATAGATTTTAGATGAGGATATGAGATATTAAATCAATTAATGAGGATTTGAAGAATTGGAGCAAAAATACAAAAAAATGAAACGAAAACAAAATTGGGAAAAATATAACGCGTATTAAAAGATGAAGCTTTGATTTTGATATCTGGACAAGTGTCTGTATGTACAATCGTATTTGAACGAATTGGAGAACGTAAGCATCGGTCTACTCGTGATTCTCTCGCAAGTATGATAAGTGTCAAGCATTACATGTACAGTTTGTTTTGCGATTATACGTTATTTGTCAGGAAGTTTAGGACAATAAAGAAGTGAGTGAAGAAACGTGATTTCTAGTAGAGATCACTGCCTACGTACCAACGTTGGAGTGATCAACGCGCAAATTGCTGAGGACATTGACTGTGTCAGAATTTCGCATCTTCCAGGATATAGATTGATTCAACTCGAAGAATCATCTGGACGGGTTAAGCTGACTAGAAACTTACAATCAATCCCGTCGTCGTTGTCCGCCGAATCGCGTCTTACGGATAGGAAACCGGCAGGGTGGTTCGAGGCGGGACGGTAGGCGCGGACGCCCTGGCGACTGCCGGGGTGGTTTACCCGGCCGCGACGGCGACGTTGTTTCCTGGTCGGGTGCCAGCCGGACACCACCACCCCGAGTTCACCACCACGTTGGAGCTGGGGTTCCCGGCGCGCGGCACCACCGCCTCAATGGCGTTGGTCGCGCCGCCGCCCTCCTGGGCCTCACGGGACCCCGGAGCCGCCCTGGGTGCAGCCGGTGGCGGTGGCGGTGGCGGCGGCGGACCTCTTCAGGTAGGCCCGCCGCCGCCGATGCCGCCTGCGCATCTTACACCTTCGGCTACGCCGGAGGACATCACCTGTCTGGTGCCCGCCGGCTCGGTCCTGACCTCAAGGGATCCTCTGCCACCCAGCACCACCCCCGGCAGTCAGGCCAACAGCTCGCAGTCCGGCAGCTCGCAAACGGATAAATCGCCGAACATCGAGTGCGTCGTCTGTGGAGACAAAAGCAGCGGCAAACATTACGGACAATTTACTTGCGAAGGTGAGTCATTGACGGCGTTCTTTCAACTTAAAGTGCATAAAGATGATGATTAAAGGATGACTTTAATAGATGCATATTTATCCGATATATTTGATAAACACAAGGACTAATGTTGCGGCAATTGTTAAGCATATCTCTACCAATTATATTGATTGCTAGTGCGATAATAAGCAGATGTCGATGAGCATAAGGTTGAATGAATCGCGATGATATTTTATGATTTGTAGGTGAAAAAAAAAATATATATATATAGAAAATAAGCGTTCCATAACAGGAAATAAATTTAATTCCACATTAAGAGAGAGAACTCGCATTTTGAGAAAAATATATATTAGCAAAATACATCAAAATACTTGTTTCTACTTCATCATATAATATACATAATATGTAGGAATCTTTAAAATCAGATAGGAACTGTAATAAGATCGATTTTATACTTAAAAAGCCAATTTATTGGATTCTATTCGCTTGTCATCTTTTCATCATTCGATTGCATGCATATTCTGAAAACTCAAGAAGTCTCATCAATAACTAATCAATTTAGTTTGTTATTTCCTTTCATCTAAATTATTTTTTTTTGAAGAAAAATAGTTTATAATCGATTTTAGAACTTTAGACAAGAAACACAACGACAGTCAAGAATTGAATAGGCGTTTTGTCCGCGATCGAACCTAGAGATCTCTGAAATCTCGTCAAAGAGATTTCATAGGAGATTTCACGACAGGCGACACGAACGGTAGCACGCGCGCTGAAACAACTGCATGGCGAGAATAGGGCGACCGTCAAAATCTCTATCGTCGCAATAGATTCTCGCGATTCACGCGATTTCTTTTTCTCTCGTGGAGAAGCGTGTGCACGCTCTTATGATGATTGTTCTCTCTCTCTCTTTCTTTTTCTTTCTGCCATGAGTATCATGGGGCGCGATGAATATCCCCTTACCTGTACTACCAATTTGTCACCGCGCGAGGCAGAACTCATTCGCATCAGAATGCCCGACACCTACTTTAATGCTTGCGCTTACATTAATTTATTCAAGATGTGCATAGAAGAGGAACGGAAATGGGGAGAAAAAGGGGGAAAGAAACGATGAAATCCCGGGTTAATGAGAGGAAGAAAGAGACCATTATGAATGATAGAAGAAGGTAATGAATAATACGGAAGACAGAGAGAGAAACAGAGAGAGAGAGAGAGAGGGAAAAGAGAAAAAGAGTGCACACCGTGGCCATCGGGCGTGGAGAGTACGAAAAAACAAAGAGTCACCATTAATAACCCAGTGGGGTGTTCCCCGGAACGCTTACACGTCTGTTACGAGCCTAATAACGATGTAATAGGGCCGTGGAAATGAAGCGGGAGGAACGAGGACAGACGTCGAAAGGGAGAAGCGGGCGCGAGAGGGAAGGGTTTATCCCATTCTAGCGCCGATGATGACGGGGTTCAGTTCCGATGGAATGAGAAACAAATTGTTTTCACGGGCGGAAACAAATCCCAGCGGGTCGTCGAGAACGTGCGCGCGCGCGAGCGGCGAGTTATCGCGCGTATAAACCGTAGCGGCTAATTATCCATCGGCCAGATGTATCGAGGATAACTAATTAGCCGCGCTGCGCCGCGCCGCTTGTCGTATCACGCCAACGAATCTCGCGATTTGTCGATACAAGGGAAGCGTTCCGAACGATCTTTGATTTGAATGTTACACGTCTTACGCGTTTCTTTTCTTTATATGGATCCGTATTAAGTTTTTGTCTTTCGAATTATCATTAAAACTGCAGATGTGATCGTTATGATCGAATTGATTGTTTGACTATTGCTGAAAAGGATCGAATATTAAGTTAATCGCTATTTAATATAACATTGCTGTATGTACAGTGCTGTTTAAATCAGACTGTGCTTCATCTCGTTGAAAGTATACCTGTAGACAGACATGAATAATTGAAAATTTATTTATTCTCCGATAACAAATCTTCCTTTGGATTAAAATCTGAATTAATGTTTTAGCAGCAAATAATCTTGATTTATCACTTTAAAAAGAAAGATTAATGATGCTTCGATTTTGATTGAAGATTATAACTTAACGAAATGATTTCTTTCCTGATAAATATGATTATCATTCTTACATTCGTAAAAATATCTTGAAATTCATCGATGCATATTTTATATGTTGTCTTCTCTAAAATGACTAAGAGCGATTGACCAGACATCTGGGCTAGCTTTTGTTATCTCGACGTTTTCTTACGCCGTGATAGTCGCTTTCGCATTCGCGACGGAGAAACAGCTGGGCTCCTACAACGTCCGTTAAATCATTTATACGAAGACGAAGGATCGAAGACTCGAGACGAGAGGAGAGTAACGAAGAGAAATGTCGCGACTCGGCGGGCGGACGGACTCGGGTTAATCGAAATCTACAGCACCCTCGGAAATCAGGAGTTATATATCCTCCCGCGCGTCCTCCGCTCTCTCTCGCACACCCTATTATCCCGAATTACGCCTTATTGATACCAGATTGCCCGCGGTAATTTATATCTCGCGAGTGATTTAGTGCACTTCGAGGGCCTTGATTAATGACACACAGCTATCTGCGGTTCCTCCTTCTTTTCGCTCTTCTTGTTCTCGACTTGCTCGATACATCGAAACCGCAGCGAGATGCATCAAAAGTTTTAATCGCAAATTGCTAACGCTCGAATAAATTGCGTGCATAAATTAAAAATCAATGTTTTATACGGATGCACTTGCGACGCAACTCGTTGGCACCTACCGTAAAATTTTTGTAGGTAAATGTTAATTACTTTCAGGTTTTCAAAATGTCAGTCATTATCGTGATACCCGCGATAAATTAAATTAATGATCTACGTGAAAAATATTACGGATTCGTTCTGTAGCGCGGAAACCTTCACATACATGCATTTCTATGCCGAAATAATCTAAACTTCGTATACGGTCCCTTGCGTTGAACGTTTCAAATTAATCATTTTGACGTAAATAAAATTTTGTAACAACCATTGTTAGATAGTTAGACGATAATTAGATGATATCTGTCTTTTATTAAGGCGGAGAATATATTATCCTCTTCGCTTAGTCAAAATTATTTTTACCGGGCGTTAAAACTGTACGTTCTGCTTTCGTGCTCGAAGGATACCGCGCCGTCGCTGCCGGACGAACAGCAAGTAGCAACGCGCGAGTATCTCATGCGAGTTCATAACATTCTTCTATTTACCGCACATTATCCCTCTCGCCGCCGAGTGGTTCCGCATTTCTGTGCTTAGCATTCATCGCTCGCTAGACATTACCGCAGGATCGAGCCTATTTGCGGTAACCGACAGCGAGGATCAGGCTATTGAAATCTCGTTAGGTTCACTCGGTGTATTGCCCTCGACGAAACCATGCGTGGGATCTGGCACGTAACACGCGTGGATATCACGTGGAAATCATGGAATACTGAAGCGTGGAACGCTGACCGAAGACGAGACAGATGGATAGATCTGCTCGACGGCGAGCCCCGATCGATTCGAACAGATTGAAAAAGTACTTTGCTCCGGATTGATCGGTACTGAGATTGAAAATGTCCATAAAATGCCTTGGCGTTAGTACAAAATAATACGGGAACAATTGCTTTCGTAATTCGTAGGCAAGCGGATGATAACTATGTATTGAATACGAACATCTGAGGCTTGATTGTAATAATTTTCATAAAATTTAAAAGTTTATATATAACTGCGATAGGGAGATTTCAATTAGATTTTATTAAAATAATTTTTTTTATTATAATTGATATTTTTTCTAATATTGCAAAGATTTTAAGTGTGCTTTTTTTATGAATATAACAAGCAAAAGCTTTAAATGTTGCACTTGTTTTTTTTATTATGGAATTAATTTTAAGTTTGATTAGAAAACCAAATATGCCCTCTTATCTCTTAAAGTCGGAATGCCATTGACATTTCTTATTCTAGCGATACAATGATAGTCTCATAATATATTGTCGAGATATGTATATTGATTTAGCATTAAAACATGAACTTGTAACTTGTGAATGCGATAAAGAGCGAGATACTTCATCAATGTCATTTTATGTCCGTACCGTGTCTAATCTGTTTAGTCGTGTCTAATTTGTTTTGTTCTACAAAAATACACGAAACCACGTGTTTCATAATTTTATTAATTATTACGTTGCACCTTATATTGTCGGATAATATACAATTTCAAATAGATATTCGATCTATTCGAGCACTTAGAAAAATTCCGAATTAACCGTCGTGGGGATGGGCGAAGCTGTCGGGTAATTAAAGCATGTCTGCGCGTCATTCGACTCGATTACTGCGGCGTGCGCTTGCGATAATTGCTTCCGTGTACTATGTGTAAACCATTTCCGACGGATCGGCTAAACTGCGCGTAATCTGTGCACCGTGTAACGACGAATTTCACGAACTGCCCCGGCCACATCGGCCAGATGTCGGCCGATCACCATCGCGTCCGTCCGTTCGGAGTACGCGGAAATGCATCCGCGAGGCTGCAACCAGCCAGCCGAGTCGCGTTTCCCGAAGGGCCGTTCTCGCTACGCGAGATAATTGACGGTTAGGTCTGCCGGAAGAACAGACCGACTTTATTCGATAAACGAGTTAGTTATAGTACCGGCTATTAATCTGCGGCCGCTTATAATGAACTGATCATATTTTTTACGAAAGGGACAATCTAAGAGGCTTTACACGCTTTTCATGTCAAGTAACATTTTAATAAAGAATAAGTATCTATTGGCTTGAAGACACAATTATTACGTGTATTTTATTATTATTTAGTTTTATCTTAATAATTAAAGCGTAAATATTTGACAAACAACATCTAAAAATAGAATAATTTATCAAGAAAGTTGGATTCTTTAATGATATTATTCAGTTTGTTTTTTTAACATTTACTCGTACATTTACTCTACGATCATGAGGGTGCAGCGTTATTTGTTTCCTTATAAAATGGAATGTTTAACGAGACTCTAACATATTAGGCGATTTCTCATTATTTCTGTAAAACTTGAAATAACGTATTCGCCTGATTCCCGCATCCATGTTGAATTGCTACAGTCGTTACTGCCGTCGGTTGGTCGGTCGCGTGGCGGAAACTGTCGCCAAGATATGACCAGATATCCTAATGAACCCGGGGCTTCTCTAATTACTGGCCTTGCAATACACTCGATACGGTCCGCCGGAATTTCTCGGAGTAAAACGGTCGTCTTCGTGCATCCGCCGATCTTCTCATAAACTTACATACCTATCAAAGGGTTCTTTTGTCTTTTTGCAATATATGTCTTTTTATTTGTTAGATAAAGCAAAGAAAATATTTCGTTTTGAAATCATTACGAATTATCTCACACACACACACACACGCGCGCGCACAGAGAAAGAGAGAAAGAGAAAGAGAGGGAGGGACATTCTTTGTTATATTCTGTACATATTATTAAAATTTGTAAGCTGTTTATTGATTTATAAGTATAAAATGTGAATGTTTAGGAAAGACGAGAACATATTCTTCAATTAGAAATTATTTAATACAATAGCGTGCGCAGAAAATAAAATTAAATAAAAATAGGATTAAAGTACTTAAATAAAAGAATTATCTAAAAATATCTCACGTTTCCAAATTGCTCACGCCTTACTTAAACCAGCTTATTGCGTAAAAGAATTCAGATAATGGAAAAGTGATAACGAGCACTTACTAGGGAAATATGGGAAACGATGTAGTAATACCGCGACGAATTAACGCGCGATACGGTCGATGTAGAATTGTCATGGTGGAAGCGAGGGCCGAACCGGGTTAAGAGTTGGACCCTTTAATTGAGCGCTCGAGTTACAGCGGCGGACTCTCTCCCCGGTGTACCAATTACAAACGCGGTAACGATATTTACCATTGCCGGAGCTCTTGCGCCTATCCATGGCATTAGCGGTGCCGTAATAACACGGTTAATCCGGCGATAATTTCTGTTCGCGGTAATCTTAATTGCCCGGAACACCGCGAATTCTCTCCCTCGTCCCGCGTAGGAGTCAACGCGCGCGCGTTTATACCCACGTCGGCCTTTCTACCCTCACCGTGAAATAGAGTTTGATTGCGCCGACAAGGGTGACTGCACGAGGATGAAGAAAGGTCTCGGAATAAACGAATGTCGAAGAAGTTTATCCGCGTTTAGGCGTCACGTTCATATCCAGATCAGGAAAAAATGACAAATTGTTTTCTCGAGATCATGCAACGATCTAAGGATTGTCTTGACATATAAATGTAAATAATCGCGATCTATAATTGCAATCGGAAGTTGTTTGTACGAGGATGAATTTACGACGATTACAATTATTCGGGCGTTGTATGTGTCGAGATTCGAATCATTTCTCTCGTTCGACGCGTTTGTCGTCAGACTCGTCGCGATCGACTGGGCAAATTGACGATAACTCGCAGCCGTTTGACATCGCTTGACATCAAAATCAACCCGCCGACGTAATAAAGCGATCGCCGACAATCAGGCCGATTACGCCAATGAACGTCCAATGCGGAACGGTGCATCGGTGGCGCGTTCCACCGATTTCTTCCCAATGAGACGCATGGTCGCGCTTTTTGTGCGCGTCGATGCGGAGATGCGATCGCGAACGATCGAGGAATCGAATGACGACAGCCCGCACGACAGTCCGCACGATTTCTTGCGCTAGACTCACTCGTTAATGTCTTTTCCGCGACATCATGCTGATTACATAACCATTGTGCGTGTCGATCGGCACGCGTTACACCGGTTATGCGTTCTGGAATGCGATAGTCGCGAGATTCCGCGAGTAACAGGTGCGACAACGACGTTGAGAGCAAACGGCTGAAGAATCATAAGAAAGCAATGCCGTACAGCAAAAATATGTGTATTATAAATGGGATAAATGCAGCGTCTTGCTAAATAAAAATATTATTTTTTTTTTATTTATTCTTGAAACACGCACACACGCACACGTGCGCGCGCGCACACACACACACACATACACACATCTTAATTAAATTTTTAATTTCTTAATGTTGTTAAGTTTTAAATGTTGTTTTTAAATTTATATAGAAAATATTTGTGAAACGATAATATTTGAAGTTGTTTGAAAAATAATAAGGATGTTTGGCTATACAATATTATCAAAATTTATACAAAAAAAAACCGATAAAAAATGACAAACGATAAAGAATTTTTGTTGTGAATACAAAACTATCAACTGCAAAAAGAAAACAACAATATATAAATAATTCAATTTATAATGGCTTATGCAGCACAATGACCATACTGCTATAGTTTTAAATAAATAATTTTTAAACAAGTGGATCCAAATGAACTTTTGCATGATTATTTTTTAGAGTTTTATTAATAAATGTAAACAATTTATTTAATTCGTAATACTACTTTCTCAAACTAAATTTGCAAATAAATATTCAAATAAGTACACAAAATGCGATTTTACACAAGAAGCACTGCAAACAAAAATCAAGAAACTTTTAAATTAATTATAAGAGAATTGTGCTTAAATTTTATTACACATATTCAGACATAATAATAGAATAATTTATGAAATTTTTATATCTCTAGTAATGATGAGATATGGTTTTGAGATATGTTACATCCTTAAATGAAGTTAATGATGAATAATTATTTATTTTGTAGGATCTTGTTAATGTGTAATGTAAAAATAAAAATTATTTAATAATGCAAAGATAATATAGGAAAGAAAATTGTATATTTTTATAATAAATAATCTTTATTGAAGTTATTGTTAAAGTTGTTATTAAAGTATATATAATTTATCGTCGATAATTTCTTTTCTCTCAATTTTATATATGTACATACACACACACACACACACACACACAATTGAGTATTAGGATTGAGAAAGAATAAATTATAATGTATAAATTATACGTAATTGGATCGGGAATATAAGTTTTCAACTTAATTTATACGAATCTGCTGTTTAGAAAACTAACTTATTTTAATTACTAGTTTGATTTATTATTCTAAAAAATGCAATATCAATCTATTGACACGAAGATAGCTGTCCCCGCGAAATACCCGTGACGACTGAACACATGGCCGTTTCCGTGGATGACGGGAATGAGCTATAATTAAAGCGGTAGTCAAGTCATTATGCCGTACCGGCGATAAATTATGACTTTTACGAGGCCCCGAGCAAGGCCGCGCGCCAACGCTCCAAAGAGAAGCCACGCTGGTGCGAACGTCACGGTACAATCGTCGAGGAATCGAAAATGATGAGGATGGCCCACCGTCAGCCAGAGTGGATTGCGAAGAAGGAGGTAGAGGAGAGAATGAAAAACGCATGCACGTTTACACGCTATGAAGTATAAATTATCGAAGATCGTGAAACTCGACATCGAGATTGTCGTTTGACAAGACGAACTTCTTTCATTCGATTAATATCCTTCACCCTTCGTGCCAGAACTAACGGGCAACCGTATAGAACCCCTTGAATATCGAAAATACCGTATGGAACGTGACATCGGATAATCGATAAGACGGAGTGTCGGAGCGACTCTCTGGACTCTCGCACGTCCCTGCGCGTAAATATTTTGATTAATGATCCCGCGAGAGCCGTCTGGTCCGGTCCGGTTCGGTCCCGGGACACACAACGGCCCGATTCCAAAACCGGATACCCTTTCGCGTCCCCTTCGCGTCGGAGATCTTCCTTCTACATCTTTCTCTTTCTATACTCGGCCTCGTCCGATTGACGATTATCGGTTCTTGCTTTCTCTCTCCACTATGTCCTTTGATCTGGTCCTCTCCTTAACAGATAGTCGCAAACGTGTTTCAAGAAAGCTTCCTAGGGGTCACGTGGACGAACATGCTGGCGGGATCCTGGGAAAGACCTCGGGCGTTATCCTCGCGGTCGGAAAAACTGGTCGTCGATCAACTGACCGTGGATAATGCGAACCCTTTGCCGGCACCTTTAGCTGCGTTAAATGTCCCGTCGGGTATTATTTCGCCGGCCCGAAACAACGCCCCGGACGACCGGAGGCGTTAACGCTTCGAGACTAGTTCGACCTGTTCGAACGCGTGCGTCCGATTTCGGAAGGTCTTACTGGTCTCTATATATTCGGAGAAAGTCCTCGTGAATGCCGGACATTCGATCGCGTTAAGGACTAAGGATCCGAATATACCCGTAAATTAAACCGTTCGTTCATTGGCTATCCGGAACAATCCGAATGATACGCGGTGTCCTCTTCGGACGGATTCCTCGGCTATCGCTTGAGATTAGGCGTTCCAGACGGACGGAGAGAGAGAAAGATAGAGAGAGAGAGAGAGAGATGAACATTAATCTGCCGATTACAGGATCTCGGGAACCTCCTATTCCAAGTAGTACGACTGGTACAAGATTCCCTGTCTTTGGTTATTGCGCAATAGTCATTCGGGATTCGACCCTGCGTTTTCGCAGGCGTAAGTTTAACCCTCGAACCCCATCGAATATTGACCTTGAAATTAGGATGACCGTAGATTAAGCGATGATGGATACTTGCGGCTTCACTGTGCGAACTAGATGGTCCAAACTACCTTCGTCGAAAGCTGACGACTCAAAGTGATTTTGAAGAAATCGGATCGACATTAAACTAGTCATTACGTTAATGACGTTGAGAACTCCAAAGGGAGCTCAATCGATCGATATTGCGTGCTCGTTGAATCTGATTAACTCAACGACGATCCGTAGATCAGAAGTGCCGACTATCTCTATCAATGTTATCGCATGCTTTTACGCTCATGTATTAAGTTAATATTTACCGACAGTTTAGGTTTGCGTGTTGAACTAATATTTTCTAAGCTTCAAGAAAAAATTTTGGGAGCTATATAATTATCAGGTTATTTATTCATGTACATTCCTGACCTTCGATTTTTTCTTGATTCAAAACTCTTTTAAGCCATGTTACTTAATATTTAACACACATATTATCTCCATAATTTTAATGTGCTGTGTCTTCTCGCGGTACTTCTCTTGTGTAATTTTACATTTATGCAATTGATAATTTTTTAATTTTTGGAATTTTTCAAAATTTGACAATCTTATGCAGTTTTATATACAAAATAGTATTAATGAAACTATGCGTTTTTCAACAAGATCTAGAAGATAACTGATACGTGTATCCCGAATCATTATCAGTTTTTTAGTTCCCATTATTTCGCCTGGGAGAAATAGAATTTTAAATTATATAGAATTACAACTTCCGAAAATGTTCATAAATTTATAGGCGAGTTGCAAAATTTTATGAATGAATTCAGGATGTGTCCGGATCCAATCCGTGCGGTATCCTTCCACATGGCGGCAACGCGAGGCATTGTTTCACACGCTGCCCGCGCTGCACCCTATCATTATCTCTGCCACGGAACCACCCCCTTATTTTCGAGAACATCGAGTTTCGACACACCTGTGTCTCTGTGTTTTTGCGATGCATTTTCGGTAGACGCAATTAAACGTTTCTCAACTGCGGTGAACTGCCGTTGCGGCCTTGAACATTCGTCCTTGCACTCCACAAGAACGACGAAAGTATTCGATGTCGTTCCCAGAGGATACAACCTATTACATTTATTTTCATTTGTTCTCAAAGAACTGCAGAGGGAATGTCACTATGAATGAAATCGTGCGGTGGGAATCGCGGTTAAAGCGCGTGCAAACAATTGATATCTGTATCTTGACAATTATGCTTTCCGACTATTAATCAAATCAAATAATCGTCCAACTAAACATACTGCTGTCTTATTTGCATGTCAAGATTACAATTTTGTGTGATTCTTTAATGCAAACACACGCGATATATTTTGTATTAATTACAGTACAAAATGATGATACGTCCGATTTATTTAAAAAAAGTGGAAATAAATTTAAAATTTATTTAGAGTTTATTATTATTTTATCTTTGAAAATCCAAGTTCTGTTTCAAACAAATTAATCACGTCCATAAAGCAAAGATGTAGAATTAATGCAAAATTTACCATTGATGCTTGAGAGTTAATGTAATAAAGTTTTTGAAATACTTCCCTTTTCAGGACCATTCACATTTCGAACAATATGTCGTTACACGACGAGCGAATTCCATGTGGACGTACGTGGCCGACGCAAACATTACTTAAGAATGTCCATGCGATTTTGATTATAGTAATTACGCGCGGCACGAGTAAATTGATGTTTAAGACAGGGATACTATTTGTCGTGGAGTGACGTGCATTCTATACAAGTCGTGTTACACCTCTGAGCGCAGCGAGCGTAGAAAGCGTACATTATATGTGTTATGGTACACAAATGATTTTTATCTTTTTACTTTATTCAACCGAACCCTTTTCCACCCCCTACGCACTCGCAAATTATAAAGACTGTTTTGACATAATTACGCGGACAATGGCGAGTGTAATGAATAGGGAATGGACGAGCGAGAACGCATTTCCAGAAACGATTAAGAATAATTGTCTCATGGAATTCTGTTTTCTCGATGTGTTTTACAATGTTACGAATAGTCAGACAAACAAATGCAATCCGAAATGTATCTAGTTCTCTAGAATTCTACAAATTCAAGTTATTTTATCTTATCGATATATATATAGTATACACACACATACACACACATATGTGCGCGCGCTTTACACATTTACAATGAAGCATTCCGCTTTTATAATTTTATTTAACAAAATTGTTTTTTAAATTTTATTACAAGTGAAAGTAGAAGTTATTTCTCCATGGATTTTTATGTATGAGAAAAAGAGCTAACTTCTGCATTCCTACGCTTTGATTTCTTATGTAAAATGTATAATATCCAAAATTTTCGAAAGAAATTTTCATAATTTGACAAAAAATATATTTTAAAATTTGTTTTTTTTTTATACAATAGACCAGTATACGGGAAGAACGATTTTGCTGAAGTCTAAATCGTTTTCCTGTGTAACAGTCAAAATTGTGTGACAGTGAAATTTTTTTTAATTTTAAAACTTGTGAAATTTATAGAAAATAGTGCAGTATTTTTGATATGTAGGTAATGGAATATCTCAAAGCATATTAATCTTCTCTTCTCTCTACGTTGAATTCACCATTTATGAATACACCGAAAAGTTTCACTGTTCTCTTCAGGGTTGAAATTTGATTCCGATGAGACAGTCTGATACAACTGTAAGGGGCTTCTTCTCTTCTTCATGGTCTCTCGCTCCCTTACGCCTTAAGCAAGTCTTACACTTACTTACAACTTACGTCTGAAACGACGCGAGGAAGGAAGAAGCCGAAGCGACCCGCGGGCTAATCGTTCTAACGAGATCATACTATATTATTCCGACTTTCCTAATCTTTATTAATCTCGTTTTCACCTGGGGCGTACGTTTCCGCGGTGAGTCCGAGTGTTTTGCGAAAATGAAACAGCATCTTCGTGATAGGCCTGCGGCGTTTCGATTGACACAACAAATCATGATGTGATCTGTCTCTCTTTCTGATATTAGTATCAAGATACAACATCAAAAAAGGCTGTAGCTGCTTAAGAAACAGAAGATTTTGTTGAATAGATAAAGAAACTCGCACAATATTGTGGATAGTATTTAACTGTATCAGAAACTGCGTTCTCTGATATCTTTATATTTAAAATGACGATAGAATAAATAATAGAAATTCTTCGTTAAAAAATTGGCTGAAAATTGCAATGTTCAATTAAGTTGCAAATTTCTGAAGAAATATTGTAGTGATCCATAAAGAGAAATGAGAAGAGGAACGATAATTTATCGATTTTGGACATCTTTTGGAGATTTTTTTCTCTGTTTTAAAACTGTAAATAATAGATTCAATTTACTAATTTTCTGAACTCTTCAATTATACACTTATTAGACCGTCAATAATTACCAGCGATTATCTAGACACAAGATGACAAGGAAGAGGAGTGGGAGAGAGAAGAGAAATATCTATTTAGATGTATCTTGATATCTAGGCGATTGTATCTGGGTATTTTACAACCAGATGTGAATAAGGGCACGTTGCATTACCTCGAAGACGTTACGTATGAAACGAAAGTAGAGTATATGATATTCGCTCCACGATTGAGGTAACGTTCTAGAACACAAGGCGAGCGATCGCCTGAATCATGGCGATTCACGGCGCGACGTGCCGTTTGATCTTGCTAAGACGGCCGCTAAACATTATCTTACACCGAGACAGCGTATCCACGAGAGTCGGACTTTCTAATCGGTAACTACGCGCGCTGCTCGATATCGTCGAACAACGTTCCATCTCTCTCCAGAAGAGAATCTCGACATATATTTCTCTGTATTACAATCTCGAGGATCGAGGGCATAGGTAAAAGCGGCAATTCGTTGAGAGCATGCACATTCGTGGCTTCTTTCGACGGACGAAACTTCTTGTAACTATAATATATTCACATCGCGCTACCTAGCAAATTATGAAAGACTCTCCGAAACATCAAAACCGAGAGATTCCGCTAGTAATCTTCGTCAGTAAAAGTGACTTCAGGAAACGCGATTAAGCAAAATGTGAAAGTGAAAACGTGATTATAAAGTTACATTTAAAAAGAAAAGTATATAAAATTATAATGATTCAATTATCAATTAGAAATCTCGAAGATGAAACAAATCTTATTAAAACATGTACCGCTTATGATCTATTTGTTCATACGAGAGAGAAAATATACAAATAATTTTTCAAAGTAAATTGTGAAGAGAAAAGAGGCAAGAGAGAGAGGGAGAGAAACAGTAGATGTAAGTTATGTTTCCTTCTGTTCGAGAACGACGCAATATGCCGTGTCTTGGGTAGGCTCTGGTTGTTCCTAAG
Organism: Cephalotes varians; assembly: GCA_037157785.1. Lineage (NCBI taxonomy): Eukaryota > Metazoa > Arthropoda > Insecta > Hymenoptera > Formicidae > Cephalotes > Cephalotes varians. The sequence continues at coordinate 1,063,028 of JANQDE010000054.1, forward strand.
AGCATGTACCGGCGGCAAGGTCTCACATCGCCAGGACGTCGGACACGGCACCGCGTCTGTACGTGTGTATATACGCGCCGGGCATAGAATTACCAAGGCGCGACTTACCTGGACGCATCCTCTGTGACCAATTATCCCGCTAACGAACCCCGCGCTCTCGCACACCGTCGCTATCTAGCCGCCGCTCCGCCGTCGGTCTGGTCGGGCTAATTAATTATAACAATGTCGTTAATTTTACGCGACCGAGTCGAAATGTTACTGACCGAATCGCGCGCGAATTCTCTTCCTACAGTAACTTCCATCGCTTTCACTGTTATAAAGCTAGGGCGTTATGAAAAGTCCATGAAAATGGTGCATACAACCGATTAAAAAAACTGTTGAATAATTCAATGTTTTTTTTTATAATTACAGATATGATAGAAATATATTTTGTCTTGTATTTTTATTTTTTTACACATCAACGTTTATTTTTAATTAAGATGCACATCATTATTATTTATTTTGTGTGAATAATATTTTACTTAATATAACGGAAAGAAAGAGGTGTTATAAATAGATATATTCGATGCTTTAATTTATTAATGTACAATATAATGAAAAACTATAATACAATGAGTTTTGTATTCCTCTTCTCCGGAAAAATATGTAATTTTTACAGAAGAAATGTACCTATTGTTTTTAATGACTTACTATATTTAATGTCACATATTATAGATACTCGAAATTATCATTTCTTGTCACGTACAGTAATGTTTTCTTAATAGATCACGAGCAAATCGGAAATGTTTGCTAATTCACTCTATCGCCTTCTACTTCTCAAGGACAAATAATTAAGAACGTAGCATGCGAAACGAGATCGTAATAAAGGGAAGCTCGTGATGCAGCAGTTATAATGTAGAAGAGCGTGGTCCGCTATCGTTATCCCTTGGTCTTAATACTACCGCTTGCATATCTTGTCGGTCTTATTATTATAATTACCGTCATTATTCGCCACAAAGTCGCTCGTTCCGAACGTCGTGACTCACGTCTCATCGCGAAGATCGCTCCGCGAGGATGGCGATCGATTCCACTGCGCTTTCGTCGGCGATATCAGGGCGATTAGCGCCTCATCTTGTGTAAAAAAACGATTGAAACGAAACGTAACACGTAGTCTTTATCCATCGATCAACGATGACGACTCGTTCGATCATTATCTGCGTTTGTGTAAAGCTTGATACACAGACGCGATTTACCTTTTTTACATCTAGAATCATATCGCTTGATTAGTTTATGTCACGAAATAGTTTTTGTATTTTGACCAAGTATGTCTAACTGAGTAATTACGAAGTAAACGTGAAAATAACTTGTTATTATTTTTGTCGACGATACTCGCAATAAAATAATAATAAATCATTTTCGCATTTTTTTGAGGCAGTTTATTAATATGAAGTTATATAATGTGATAAAAACCGGTATACTGAAGCAAAACAGAACACATGATTATAGAAATAAATACAATGATCAGTAGACACACACATCATCTGCAAATATATTTATATGTTTGCAAATACTTGTGGATATTCTACATCTCTTATGTTTTAATGTGACTTATTTTTACGAGGCTTTTTTATTTATAATAATTTTTAATTTTTTTTATTTTTACAATATTAAATACTTAAAATATATATTATTACGTGTTCTCTTATATTATATTTATTTTTTATTATATTATTTTTATTAAACATTTTTTAAATAATTAAGAGAGAATTTCGTTCTCCCAATTAAAAATTTGGTTTACAATACAGATTTGAATATAACGTTATAATATAATGTCGGATAATAAAAGAGATTACTTCTATTAAAAAAAATACGGCAAGATAAAGAATACAGTATTCTAGCTTTTTAATAAGTTTAGATTCTTGCTTTTTTCATCAGCAACTTAAAACTTATCGCAATATCCAAAGTCTACAAATGCCAAAGCGTTTTGCAAAGTCACGGCATCGCAACAGTGCAATTATGCAGTTATGAGTCACGATCAGTCAATTCTCTTTGACATAATCGCGTATCATGGTCCGTTCGACTCGTGTCTCATCACTGATGACTCTACGTTAATCGTGCCTTGCAATTTTTCAAGAAAAATCGCGAATTTTCGTGTGACTCATCGCGCACGAACGATGGATCCCTAATTAAACCGCTTAAGAGACCGTTAATGATGATCCTCCGAAACGTTGAGTCGCGCGATGTCTTCGGGATTACTAAGCAACTGTGTACACATAATGACAAGCGGAAACGCTTGTTGTAAGAAAAACGTGCACGAAACACCTGATGGTTTGTTGCCACAATTATAATGCTTACTTTGTACGATTACGAAGATAGACATCTTTTTCGGAAATTGCTGATTTGCTAAATCTTCGCATGATTTAATGTGTGAATAATTTTGTATCTTGTATCTTTACTTAAATGAGAAGAGATACATAAGAGATATATGTACGATATAATATCTCATATATAATACTAGGAAACGAAAATCAAAACAATTTGTAATGTCGAAACAAAACGAAATTGGTATGCTAATTTTATTGAAAGATTTCTAAAACTTTCAATACATGTAATTAGCCGTTTTCGGTGAAAGATATTGCCTGTGTCAAAGCAAACTTCATAAAATTTGATATTGCTGAACGGAAAATTTCGATTTTCGACACACCTCAAATGTTACATGTGTTACAATAAGCTAAAATAAATTGTCATTTGTTTAAGGAGAGATTCGTGGAGTTAATATTTTCTCATCACTCTCTCCCTACGTGTTTCACTACATTCCATTCTCAGATTCCCTTTTCCGAGTCTCGCGCACATTCCTGGATTCTTTTTACTCGCTTCTTCGCGAGCATAGTTATTTTCTCGCGATCTTCTCATATAAGTCGTTTGCTTCTTATTGAGATGTCGAGTTAACATATTTTATTCTTTTTTTATTGCAATCTTTTTTATTCAGCTCTTGATTAGATTAATCTGTTTATGAGCAATATTTATCGAGCTCGCTATACAGATAGAAATTAAAAATTATTTTTACTAAAAAATATAGATACAATTGTGTTTCAAAAATGGTTAAAAATACACAAGATACATAACAAAGAAATAATCAGAACGATTGCGCGAAAGAAGATAACTTTATTTTGCTATTTTTATTTTATTTTTCATTAATATAATGTAACGGTTATTCGCTTTTAACATTGACGGATATATTATTATTATCAGCTTGTAACATTGTAAGCGATTTGTTACTTCATCCAAGTTTCGTGCAATTTTCTTTACTTAACACTCCCTGAATTTTAATTTCGCTAACTTTTCTCGGGGGTTCTTCACGCACATCGAAGATAATGCCTCGCGTCACGGCGAAGTGCGAATCGATCAATCGTTGTAGATTCACGCGTCAACGAGATTGACACTGCGTCGTCGATTCTCCGACGTAATTACCGCGAAGACTGGCAACGCGACCTATTAAAACTAAATCAACTTCTCATTAGGCACGGCAATAAGCCAATCTAGCCTCCGAAGACCCTCCAGGCAACATCTTTTTTTGCGAAGCGCTGTGTCTACGCAATGTTAATAAACCGTAAACGCCGTGCTCACTCTTTCGTCACAAACGGGACTTTAATTAAGAGAATCGATCGAACATTTCATTGACTTAATCTTGGCACAATCTTCAATTCTTTACTTACTTTCTCCAAGAGATTTTCTTACGAAAGAAAACATTATAGTTATAGAGAATTGATTATACTTAGATTATACTAAATTGTGATTTTAAAAAAGACAAAGGAATAATTTTGGATTATGCAATAGAAAATTTTTAATAATATTATCCTGCGGTGCTTGGTGATTATCGCACAACATATAATATATGCCGCAATAATACTGAAACAGATGTATATAATTTATTGTCTATAGAACTTTGTATAGAATACCGATACGAACATTATAGAATATTGTATATAATCTTTCGAATATAATTTAACTACAAAGTCATAAATTTAAATTTTAAGTTGCTTCTTAAACAACGGGCCTCTCTAAACGGCATTTTACATATTTCAGATATCCAAGATCACTTTGATCCGCCGTTGAGAGCGATGCCATATGACATCGCTCCGTCTGAAAGGATTAAGAACGAAAGTATATCCGCCTGTTCTCTCCATATCGACTATCGCGAGGGTTTGTCCTGCCGAGTGTTGGCACTCGTAACACGCCGTGCCATGCCACGAAGGAGGACTAGCCCGAGCAATGAAAATTCAATGACGCGAGCAATTTGAGCTCGCGGCGAGCTCGCAAGCTGCAATCTGAAAGTATAAACGGTAGTTGTGTGCTGCGCGCGCGAGCTTTCTCTCTTTCTTTCGCTTTCTTCCTCTTCTCTCATCTCCGTTGTATTCGCTCGATGTTTCTTGCGCTCTCCGTCTCTTTTCCTCGTTGCTCTCTCGCTACCACAGAGCTCACATATACTGCATGGTCGCTCAGTGGTTGGCTCGCACAGAATAATCGCGTAATTTGCGTGTAACGATGCAATTTGTAGTTATGGCGACCCGGCTCTTTTTCCGTCTTCTTTTTTTTTCCTCCGTCCGTTCTTCGTTTTTTGCCAGTACCGACGACATCGACATTGGCAACGACAGGAATAACGGCAGCGACAACGACGAGCACCAAGAAGCTTAAGCTTTAAAGACGGAAAGGACTCGTAGATTTAGTACGAGCATGAATCGTCTTTGATCTCTCTTTGGTGAGCTTATTTTCTCATTTAGCGTCGAAGAGGAAAATGGAGAAGTCGTGATCGTTAGTTTAGGAGTCGTGATAATAACTTTAGCCTTTATTACGCTCGTAATTTTGCATATCATTAAATAACGAAAAGCACCTGTATATTCTATAAGTACAGAGAGAAAATCTATTTAAATATAATTAGAATAAATAATGAACTTAATTACATACATCTGAAAATATTTAATTTAATTTCTATTAATATATAAATACTTTTCCCAATTTATTTTTAATTAATAAAATTGCGTAAAATATTTAATTGAAATCTCTTAATTTCTGTTATTTATAAATTGATAAAGAATGATCATTTCATCTCGATATTAGGCGCCGAAAGACACATTCGGTGGTTCATTCCTATAAGATCGCGGCGGTGATTTACGCTTTTTTTATGCGATTGTTCGTGTTATCGATATCGCGTCCTCTATCTCGACGATGAGACGGATGCCTCCGAAGAGGATTCTTGCGCGCGAGAGAACGAGAGTGAGCTTGAATGACTTACAGACCGCGGCGAGCAAAACCACCTCTTTATCTCGATTCGAAAGTTCGTGCGCAGCGGGCGTTCTGTTACGATATAAATTGCCGTCTTAGCTGCGCTAACTATTTATCTATACGTATACACGTCATGCCATCGATCGTGATAGTCAACTTCCTATCTAAGCCCGATCCTTTGGCAAAGTGTACGTATAATCCTTATGAAGTACGCACGATCTTTTACATCGTCGTAGTTTCTACTCGTGCGAATTCCATCGGTGAAATAATTTTACATGAATTGTGATAAAGAACTTGCGAATCTAATGATTATCGGTATTCAAGAAAATTATTTAAATCATATAATAGGAATTATTATCAAATAAATATCAGAATTTCATTTAATATCAGAAGTTATCAGTTATCAGAATTCTTTTTGATGAACTCTTATAACTAATATCTAAATATTTATTGATAATTGTTGCGAAAAGGTTAAATAAATCTCATCAATCACTTTGATTTTTATATGTAATTAAAGTTGATATGATCCTGAGTCACGCACACACACTTTGAATCACGTGGTGGACTCTTTTAATTTCTAAGATATGACAAAGTGATCAGATTTAACCTTTTCGCAATAATTATCTATTTATTTATAATTACTTTATACCGTTAACTCTCCTTTTTCTCAAATACAAGATTTCTTTACTTGAAGTCTGTTTTTTACATTTTTATTAAGATGAACTTGTCATAAATACTTCCTTCCAGAGATATCTTTGATTTCGTTTCGTCGATGCTCGTACGCAGGTGCGTACGCGCATTCTATTCGGGGTCTGTTTTAATTAAAATCAACCCCGATCACCCTAGTACCACGCGCGCGCTGACCGGCGCTGGTCTCTTGCTCACGTGCATGTCCCATGTGCTTTTACGACGCAGAATTATTGCTCGCTGTTTATTAAATTGAATTGTGTCGCACCGCGTCGTCACTCTGTGGCAGTGGCTCTTTATCGGACTCCTTTCTCCTTTGCCGTTCTATTACCATCAGCAATTAACTAACCGCTCATTAGGAAGCCGCGTGTATGACCATTCGCGCGCCAATCAAAGAACGGCCGACCTGTCGGCTATGATTATTATTGCGGTGCGTTCGCCTTCGCTGTCTGCAGTTTTCCACGAATAAAAGGATGACGGCCTGTATACGGAAAAGTTAAAATGATTAATAATAAACATTCAAGAAAGATGAAATGAGGAATTTCATCTTTCATTCAAAAAGAATAAATTTTTAAATTTCAAATAAATATTAATATAAATTTTTTCTTAACAATACGCAAATAAATAATAATTTTGGCAAGATTTTGCTAAATATTCTGCGATTGTGCATTTCGTGAAATTCTCAAGATCATCGATAGCATCAACTCTGGAGTGATATCCGGATATAAATCCGGAGTAATGCGGCGAAAACTCGCTTGTACCGCGGGGTAATGCGGCGAAGCGGAGAGAGCGCGGAGTATCGATCTCAGCGGGATGGCTACTAATAGGATTTTCGTGATCAAGTCCGTCGGCACTTTCGACTCGGCTGACTCCTCATTCCCATAAGGAGGCACCCGCGTATCTGCCTATATCAAGCGTCGCGCATGTGCGGCCGCCATTGTGCTAGATCGTGCATCCACCGTAACTTAGATCCGCGCTCCTTACGTTGACCTCAAGGTGCATCGGTCTCGTTGCAACGTGCATGTTACAGAATTTGCGTAATCACGTATCATTGGCTCGAGCCTCCCCGCGGTTCCCCATCCGCGTTTCCTCTCCCTGTTCTCCAGATCGCGCTACGCAATCTTGTCGTTCCACACGTGCACGTTTACGTGGTACGTACGTGCGCCGCGAGATGCATCCAATAAACAAGAGAAACTTACCATGCCGTTCCATAAGCATTAGTCCCGTCACGTTTATAGTTGCTCGTACACGCTCTATCAATAAGAATCTGCGTAACTGTCCACGTACTGGATGGATCTTGATTTCAGCGTGTGGTAGCTAATCACTTATGTTTTATCGAGTGCCGATCATGCTGTCTTTCGTTATCACACGCATGTATTGTAACACGAAAGGAAGGAACATATATTTTTGCTGTGGAAAGTGATTAATGTTTTTATGCTAGAAGATTAGTCTTGTGAGATATCTAATCATACATGACATTAACGTAGAAAATACGATTGATGTATTAAAATTTAAATTGGCTGTAGAGAGAGTTTACAATAGGGGAAATAGATTTTTTGTAATGAAGACATTTTCTAGCGAAGAATTCATTTCGCAATGGCGAAATATTCGTATATAAATCGTGTATTATATTGAAATATAGAAGACTATTAATATTTTTTAAATAGATTTAAGATTATTTAAATACACAATCAAAATTGAATTTAAATTTAAATCTAATATATTCTTTACTTTCTTTCAGGATGCAAGAGTTTCTTCAAAAGGAGTGTCAGGCGGAACCTAACATACTCGTGTCGAGGGACCAGAAACTGTCCGATCGACCAACACCATAGAAATCAGTGCCAGTTTTGTCGCTTGAAAAAGTGCCTGAAGATGGGCATGCGCCGGGAAGGTATGCACTGTACTGAACCCTTTTTACGAATTTATTAGCGATCGATCTCCACTGGTGATTACATCGGGGTCGCTGAAATATCTTGACGGCATAGTTCTCGAAGTTTTCGAAGAAAATTATTACCAAGTGCCAATTTTTAGGAAAATTTCATAGATATTAATAAAACTGTTTGTACAGTAAAATATTTGTAATAAGATGCTATTACTATTTAACATATTGCTTATAATTTTTAATAATAAATAAATTTGTAATATGTAAAAAATTTATTTAATGAATAAATTTGAATAAATTTTTTATACGTTAAAATATGAAATAATTTTTTTCTAAGATAAATTTTTTCGATCGAAATTAAGATCAAAGATTATACAATTATGTCAAATTTTAAATGAAATAAAAATATTATACACATACACACATATATATATATATATATATATATAGATATATAGAGAGAGAGAGAGAGAGAATATTAAAATATGAAGTAGGCGCTTGTGATTTTTTTCTTGAAATTTTCTGTCGACGCGCTTTTTATAATAAAAATACTCGTCGTGGTCAGACGATGTTTTTCCGATATAGAGTGAACCTTGAATGGATGTTAATAGCACAATGAATACGCGTTAAGATCGAAAAGCATGATAAAGAAAATGTCTCTATTTATTCATCGTGCTGCTTATCTGGAAAGAACACATGTTTTATGATTCGAATTGAAGTAATTCATGATGTTGAAGAAAAAAACCTTTATATATATTAAAAAATTCGATTTTTTTTCGTAGTTCAATTAAGGAATGATAACTTGAACAAATTGTACTAAATAATATCAGGTTACTTATTCGATTACAATATTCGGAGAAACATCGCCGAGTAGTAACGTATCGATCCGATGATAACATTTGCGACTCGCTGTGATCACCCGTTAAACTCTCCGTCACACGGTCCGCAAATCGAGCTCCCTTTTCTTGACATTACATATTATCTCGATTGAGCTGCGGAATTTCTGAAATTATATATATTACATGTAATATACACACATGGAAAGAACAGTTTTGCTGAAGTATCTAAAAAATTAGCTAAATACTGATCTAAAAATAATTTTGTTGAGAACTACCAAAATAATTATGTAAGACTTAAATTGATTGCTAGAATGTCGAAACTTTTTGCAGCATTGCTCATCGTACTTGAGTTTCCAACATAATTATTTTGATGGTGCAACAAAATTATTTTTAAATCTGTATTCAGCTAAATCTATCTAAATTTTTAGACACTTCAGCAAATCGTTCTTTCCATGCAACATAACTTATTTAAATTACATATCGCTCATTTTCGTGCGATAATTACAAGTAAATATGTCTTCAAACCTGGTGAAGAGGAATTTTTAATTGTGTGTGTGTGTGTGTGTGTGTGTGTGTGTAATTTTATTAATTTAACATTACATATTATGCACGTTATCATTTATATGCACGATGTTTCTACAAACATGCGGTTAGTTATTCTTGTTGCAAGTTTACTGATTATATATACGCGACTAGACCTCCAAATTAGCTCAGTTGTTCTATATACGCATGTTACTGTTTTATTTCGGAACTGTCTGCAGCTGAAGACATCCTATTTCGAAACGTGGCTTTTGGCGCGCTTTGCCACGGCAGGAACTTTTAATTGCAGCCTGTGGAAAGGCCGGAAAGGTTCCCACGCCTTATCCCCGCCCGCGATTCCACGTTCCTCCGCTCTTGAACTTGGCTACTCGCGCCGCGCGCGATAACATCTGACCTTGTTCCGCCGCGCGCACGAGGAGAGGAGCGCACTCTCTCGCTGGTCATCGGCTCTCTCGACCTGCCCAGGTGTACAGCCACTTCCGTCCGAGACGTGGCCGTCCATCGTGGCCGATACGGCCCATCCGTCTGCCCCGGAGCGTGCTCGCGTCGCGATCGTAAATCCGGTAAATCACGCGTTTTTACGTGTATCAACCGCATGATTCTGAAAATTCAGCAATTTTGTCGCGCTGAGAAAAAAACGTAACGAGTTATGGCGACACAAGCAAATCGAATTGATTTGTCGAATTGATTTGTCAGCTCTCCAGTTACGACATAGTTGAAGCCACCATTCCTGTGTATTTTTAGAATAAAGAATTTAGAATAAAGAGACAGGCACATCGGCTTAACAATAACGAAAAAACAAAAGATCATTACAAAAATGTGAGAAATGTTATTTCGAATGCTACTGTCATTTTAATCTTGTTTCACATTATGGTCTAAGGATAAGCCTATTTGATCGTAGTCACATAGGTTTTCTTTTAGGACTCGTCTCATATGTCGACATTATTTTGCTTCCGGGCGATTTATAAATTTAATAATTTAATGCTAATCTTAGAATATCTCTTAAATCGAAATATTGATAATATCTATGTAAAAGAAAAATACATAATACATGCTTTATTCTTAAAACGCAATTCTTCTTAAATATTTTTTCACTGATATCTTTCATTACAAGTTATCGAAACCGGAACAGTTATCCTTCATTTTGGTCTAGTCTCTTTCATATGACTCGCAGAAAAAGCATGACTTCCCAAAGGCACATTCTCGAATATCGTGAGCCACGTTGTACTTTATGAAAGAGAAGCTCGCGCACGATTATTCGCACGAGAACCGACGGCTCTCCTGCCCGCGGCACAGTTTTTCCCACAGGAACGTAGACACGAGAAGCGCAGAAAAGACGTCGCGTTTTCTGCCCTGTCACAGCGACATCCGCCCATTATCCGCGATGATGCCCCGGTCTTTGATAATAATTCGAGTCGCTCGCGAGCGCGGGGCACGTAACTCCGTGTACACTCACCTGGTCTCTGCATATATGTTCGCACGAAAGATTCACGAGAAGGAAAGAAGGAAAGAAAAAGAGCAGAAGAAGAGGACGAAAGAAGTAGAAGAAGAAGAAGACGAAGAAGTAGAAGGTGAAGAAGAGGACGAAGAAAAGAAAAGTTCAGGAAGGGCGAAGGGCCGCGAAAGGAGAGGATGACGAGGGCAAGGGGGGTTGTCGGCACCGCCGGCAGGCGCGGCAGCAGCAGCAGCAGCAACGGCAAGAGCAACAGCAGCACGGGAGGAGGTAGAAGAGGCGAGAGGTCGTGGACTATGGAGGGGAGAGGGTTGGAAGGCGCGAGAGGAGAGAAGAAACGAGGAGGAATGAAGGTGGAAGGAGCAACGAGAGAAGAGGTGAGAAGGAGGAAAGAATACTAGAGAGAGAGAGAGAGAGAGAGAGAGAGAGAGAGAGAGAGAAGAAGGGAGAGAGAGGGAAAGACGATGGTCCGAGGTCAGCGGGGTGCATGACCTTACCTCGGGGCCCCTTCCTTCCGTGGGGCCCTCGAGGCAGACAGGATGCGCTGAAGATTACCCCGTAGATACTGTCCGCGATGATTACAGAAATCTAGGAAGCCGCTCAATTTAATTAACCCTTAATTGCGAGCGCTCGGGACGGGATGGTGCGTTTACTCCGGTACCCTGACGCTTTTCCCCCGTGCCCCTTGTCTATTCGAGGACGATGATGATGATGATGATGATGATGATGGTGGTGGTGATGGTGGTGGTGGTGGCGGTTGTTCCCCGTGTATACAAGCGCGCGACGATGCGTGAGTTATCGTTCCGCGAAACGAAGTACACTTTCTTTCAAAGATGAACGAACGTAGATTAACTATGTAGTGTGTGTAGTACAGTTGCGTTGTAGATCCTGTCTGGAGTTTGTTAGACCATTGAATCTAGTATCATAATTTCTGAGATAAAAGATGAATTTTCTAAACGTTCGTAAAAATTAACACATACACAATTACAATTAAGAATTATTACGTTGTTATACACGTGTTACAATTTGAAATGACGTTCAACAAACACCGTTTTATCCGCGAAAAACGTAGATTTGTATATCTATTTATTGAAAAATAATGATTAAAATAACAATGATGATAAAAACGATGTAATCTTCGTAAGAAATATATGAGATATTAACTTTAAAATATATTGTACGTTTCCTAAAGTTCATCGTTATTTGTGATGCAACGAATTTTTAGAAGATTTTTTTTCAAAGAATTTACGTAAAAGAACGAGATTTAATGATTTAAAAAATGTAATTAAGATAAAATAGCTAGTATGAGCCAATCGCAAATAACGCGATAAGGAATTCGTAAAAATCTTTGAAATATAAGTTCTTTATATATTTTTATGAATTTTTTATTGTACCATCACGTGCAGTTGGCATAGGTTTCTTAATTTTTTTCGTGTTAATCGGTAATTTCTTATGTATTTAAATGATGCGTATTTTATTTTCTCATGTAATTCGTTTTGACGGTCAGAATTTTTTAAACATTATCTTTATTACAATGAAAAAAGCGCCTTATTAGTCAATTTTTTTTCCGCTTCGTAAGCACGGAATTGAAGATCAGCTTTATCGCGTTGAGCGCTCTTCAGTTGGTCGCGTAACTATCGAGTGTGCCCATCGCGATATACCGATAGCGATTCGCGACTAGAAGGCCCCGTTATGTACTTAATACGCTCGTTAAAACGAGGAACTTACAAACGTTCGCATTCGTTCGCAGACGCACACACGTTTCCTTCATACTCGTAATAAATCTGCACTGTTTATTTTACATCCTGCAGCCGTTACTTCACGCCTGTTCCGATATCTAAGGAAAGAAAGAAAAAAATAATAGCGCTTATCGTCTTGTGTACCAAAATGCTATATTTTTCTAATTTATGCATGTGCTAAGATAATTGACCCATTTAAACATGGATGCATTTCCATTTAATGCTGAATATTGAAATATTGCATAAATATTCAATATTGAAACAATCGTGACGAAATATTGTCGAATAAACGAATAATTGTCGAAATGAAAACTAGCGAGGAAATCTATTACTTAATGTTTAACTTTAATATTTTCCCCGAATTATCACTTTTTTCTTCGTAACATTTTCAACAGTCTCAAAATTTTCGAAGACAATTTTATACAATATCTGTTTAATATATTTTTGAAAAATATGTTGTTATTTAATTGTTGTTTATAAATATATTAACATAAAAGTACGCGAGAAATACAAATCACTTTTCTAGTTAAATTAAAAAACTAATTGATATTAATTAATACTTTTCCATATTTTATTACTTTGATAAAATTTCGAATAGTTTTATTTGTAAAAATATAATTTCAAAGATATGTTAAAACGTTGTGCAAGCAAAAAAGATTATGTTAACGTTATCAATTTCATTGGATTCAGAAATTATTTTAACAATCAAGTTTCTTTTCCGTTTCCCATAAATGAATCCACTTACCATGATATTGCGACATTTTTCCCATAACAAAACGTGAATCTACCGCAAATTTCGTGAACTCTCACGTGGACGATGCGCACGTAGATACATATCGTCGAACGTTCGTTAACGCCGTAACAAAAGGGGACAGGACGCACGAGGAGGAAGGATACGGTGGGAGCCAAGTGAGGAGACGTGGAGAGAACTCGAGAGGCAAATAACCCTAATTTCATCGTCGGAGACCTGCATTCAGAAAGTCATTATCAAACGAGCGTCCCGCACGCCCGTTATAATTACGCGGGCGTTGCACAACAGAAATGTATCGAACTGCCTCGCTTTCTCTCTCTATCTCCGTTTCTCTCCCGTTCTGCTCTCTCGTGTTTCTTCTCCGCCACTCTACTAGTCTTCTCTCTCTTCCCGTTCTCACGTTCTTTATTTGCACGCATTTCGCACCGATCACTTGCTCTAACTTGTACGCACGCTTATCCCATTTCGCTTTCTTTTCGAACGTTTGTTGATTACGCGATTTTCTAATAATTACGCAAATGCAACCCAAGTGTTTCGTGTTGCTCGTTGCGTTTTTCTTCGATTAACCGGTTTATCACTCTTAATGAAGATCACGTTCTAAATTTACTAGCAGTCATTTTAAACTAACTACGACTTCCTGGAAGTATTAAATTACTTACAGTAATTTTGCGGTTTGCCAATGGTGAGTATTCAGCCGCGAAATGTTATTGACTCCTAATCGTATTTTTGATCATCTAGAATCTAGAGAGCTCTCATATTTACTTCATTTAATCAAATTCATCTAATTGTAATCATCATATTTTAATAGTTTTAAAATCAATTATTTCCGATCATACAATACAACATATCAATTTTAATAGCATGATTATATTATTATTTTGTCAGTATCAAGTTACGTGCAGAGCGAAATTAACTATTATTATTAATTAATATAGCTGATATTTATTTACGTTGGACTTTCCCGGGAAGCTCTCAAGCGAAAATCTTCACGGACACTTAACATTCCTCAGAATTCCGGCTCAACGGTATCCTACAGAGTGCCAGAGAATCGAGTTTTATCAATCTACCTGCGGCGCGCGATCGGCCGATCTTACGATCGATCGATCGACCGATCACTCGATCAGCGCCGATAGATCATCTTTCCTCCCTATCCTCCGGTCGCGGGTAATCGTATATATTCGCAACCGCGCGCGGATCTCCGGCGGTTATGAAATCCTTGTGGAGAGCAGCCGATAATCCAGCGCACCGGTCACGGCTGTGTGCACCCGCGGCCGTGTGTGCACGTGCACGTCCGTGCCTGGTAGAACGGACACACGGGCGTTCGCGGTGCGCCATGCCGGCGCGGATTTCACTTATCTTTCTTTCCCGGCGTCGAAGTTCCGCGCGCGCGGCCCCGATGCAACGACGACCATTATGGCCGCATTAACTGAAATTAGACATTGTTTCCCTTGCCGGGGTGGAACGCGAGATACAACAATGGGGAGACTACGGTTGACGACGATGACGAGCATGGGCAGAGCGCGCGGTCACGGGATGAGCCAAAATAGCGGGAGGGTAACGAGAGAGAGAGAGAAAAATAAGGGGGAGAAAAAGAAGACGGCTATTCCGAAGAATGCCCTCCTCTCTCTTTTTTCCTCTTTCTCCCCCTTCATCTCTATTTATCTCCGTTCTCCGTCGCTCTGTCTTCGCCAGCGTGCGCCAGCGAGAGATTGCCGATATTACGGCAGGGTCAGGATCGTGACTTTAATCAATTAGCGGGGTTTCTCGGACCCGGGAAATGATTAGTAATCCGGCCGGCAGCCAGACTCTCTCGGCTCTTGGCCTCCTCTCCTCGGTCCCGGACACCTCTTCGCTCGTTGCTCTTATCCGCAACGGGGGATAAGAATACGCGCGCGCCGTTCCGATGAGCCGCAAGTAATTGATGAGAGAAAATCAGCCTATCTTCGCGGATGAAGTTCATTACTTTGCAGACCCGAAAGGAAAACTAACCACTAGATTTATGAAATGCTCGCTGACTTCAACTTTAATATGAAGTTTGACATAAATGCATGGAAAAAACTGCTGAGATCTAAAGATTTAGCTAGATACAGAAAGTAATTTTATTGGACTATTAAAATAATTATGTAAGATGCTCAAGCTAATTATACTGAAATATCAAAACATTTTGCTCATCATGCTTGAGTTTCCTCGAAATACCGTTACAGCGAAATAAATCGTCGATACGCGGCGAATCTTTGCATCTTGGTTCATGCGCCGATAGCGATGAATCGATTGGTCGTGCATCCCCCTGCGGAAAGGCTGCGTAGAAATATGGACGACTTTGACGAGATTCCAACGCTAATTCCGATTAATAGTAGCGCGCGTACGGCATCGCTCTGCTTCACTTGACCGCCGCTATTTTCTAGGTCGTCATGCGCGATTTAGTCTCCCTTTTTTCTTTTTTCCTCTTTTCTGAGAGAGAATCGCGATAGCGCATGCAAGTCTTCATTCGTCGGTTCTTAATGTAGACTATTGAATTTCTTCGTTTCCACATCGATCGATGTCTTACGGAAAAAAGCGAAAAAAGATATTCAGGATAATAGGAAAATGTGACATGTATTCACTTTCTAAATATATTATATAATTAAGTTAATCTAATAATAGATACTAGTACTTTAATTTGCTCTTTTGCGTAATTAAATACATAATTAAATACATAATTATGCAAATTAAAATTGTTTTTAAAGTATAAACACGGAGGACATATATATAAAATGTAATTATTTTTAACGTATATTTTATATACGTTTTATATTATATACATTAAAAACAATTACTTTATATATAATTGCATTATACATATAATTATTTTCTATAGAATATAAAGTAGAAATAAGCAATATAAATATAAAAAATAATAATATATAACAATAATATAATAGAATTTTCAAAACCATTTTGTATATTAGCGATGTTTTTGTATTTTTTTACGTGAACAATTTTGTCATTTTAGAAAAAAGTTCGCAAGGTTTAATGCAATAACATACGTTATTAATTAAACTAGACTATAATTAGGTTGAATTACAATGCAAACAGTTTATTATGGTAAGGAACTTCTCATTTAAATTTACCGTTATATTTACTGAGGGAAAATTTAGAAATGAATTATTTATTTATGGAGCAATAAGATCGTTAGCACGCTATTTTAACATACTACTAGTCTACTCCAAAAATTCTTCATCGATCGCACAAACTTCCTGACACGATGGCCGAAGCAACCGCGCTTCCCTATATTTACCCGTATAATCTCTTTCCGAGCATTAAAATACAAAGTAGTCGCATTACCATGACAAAACTGTCGGGTCAAGAGAGTCTGACACTGTCTGTGGGGGATTACGATCGGCGGCCAAGTCCGATATGCATATTCAGCGGTACAAGGTCCACCTTGTGCACGTAATCTTATGCCTTTTGTTCATCCTCGGCCAATCCGAGCTCACCGTGGTTTTTCCACTCGATCGTCAACACGTCTATTTTTTTCCCCTTGGATTCACGCTCGTTGAATTATCGCCACTGAATATTCGACGAGGCGCATCCTCGGAAATTTGACATTGAGTTTCATGCCTTCGCTCGATTCGCATTGTCATCGAGCTATAAAAAAATAAGAACATTAGAATTGGAAAAAAACCTTTATTGCCGATAGTCTTCTAATTAAGAAAACATTGATTTAACATAAGTCACCTTCATTTGCGGGTCTAACATAGATTGAAGAATAATCAGAAACACATGTTTATAAAAATAAGATAAATATAATTTAATAAATTAGCAAATAATATTACACATGGATTAGAAAACTGTACAAATCAACGATTTTATGCGAAATTAATATACTGTTATATAACCAATTTATTCGAATTTATATATATAGTTATCGAAAACGTTGTTCTTATCTATATACAATACGGAACTCCTTCTACTTTCTACAAAAGAACAATCGTTTTAATATTAATTAATATTTAATACGGATTTTTATAAGACCTGAAAATTAGATCAATGTACAGTTGGAAACAAATGACTCTTGACTCGGAACAGCAGCTGGTCAATTCGAACGGTGACCTCGAGAACTCTCCAAGCACCGAGCTCGCTGTTCCAATCAGAATGTGAAAGTTCAGCTGCAAAAGGCTTGCTATGTTGGTCGGCTTTATGCGCAGCGCCGATACGCGCTCTCTCGCGTAAACATATACGTACACCTACACCATTATTCGCTTTTTCCTGACTTCTGTCTATGCCTACTTAACATTGACGGCTCATCCTACAGCCGATTTACATGACGGACGTACACGCATATTTGACAGCGGTCGAGTCATCGTGCTTTCGAGACGGAAGATATCTCCGCGATTCATCAGTTGATCTCGGATACGGTGAATACATTCTCTTACAATTTAATGAGAAGGAAGTGATTAATTACGATCGACAGAAACATCAGGCGTCTATGCTTGAAAACATTGTAACTTCGACACGAAGCGCATTATAAAATACCGACAGCTGCAATTCGCACTTTAAGGGAAGTATAAGTGAAATTGTAGAAAATGTCTCTTAGCATTATGAGAATAATTAATCTCGTGTCTCGATATATTGTTTGCTTCGGAGATAGTTACATCGAGGTCGTTTATCGCTACGCTTGATTAAATTTCCCTCAATTAATACATCGACAAATGCCACGCAATGCGTCAATTTCTGTAAATTTATATGTCTATTTATATTTAAGAAGTTTTTTCCCTGCTAGAACCTGGATAGACAAGAAGATTTAATTTTTTTGCTTCGAGAGCTGCAGAAATGATAAATTATATGAAATTAAGTATGTAAAAAATTGTAGGAAGCAGTTAGATTGCTTTATTCTTAAAGTTTATAATAACGTTTTTCTTTCTACGAGTTGGAATGATGTTTATTAATATTTTCGATGTTTATTAATGTGCTCAAAAATAATTTCCGTGCTTATTTGCGAGAGTAGAGTTTCCATTTCTAAAATTTTCCGCATATATACAGCACGGAAAGTCGGAATATTTAATGCAGACTATTTTAAAAATCAAGATTGTGAATGGATTAGGATTAAATTTCGATTAATCCTCACTCTCCTGCGTCGTTCGTGTTCCCTATAAAACCGATGTATGAAAACCATTGAGCTTATATTTGTTTATATTAAGATTGTTTTCGAAGACCTTTCGTAATTTTTAAACAATTTTTTGTTTGTCAAAAACTCTTATCATATATTTACCACAATGATAAGTACGTAATTGAAGAATAAAAAATTTGTTCACATTTTTTTCTCTATATCTTTCGACTAAAATTTTATCTATTTTTACAGTTAAAAAAAATTATCATGATTTAAATTCCAATGGTTCTCTTTTTTTTTCCCTAAAATCTCATACTCTAAACTAAAAATTTCCGCAAGGATCGTTCCTTTATGCTAATTTAAAGAAAAGTTATGAATTTTTCAATGGGAGCGTGCAATTGTCATGTTTTTCAAATTTTTATAAATAAACGCACTGTAAAAATTGTCTATCTTTACGGTCACGTCGTAATCGTGATCGTCAAAGGATGTCTAAACTACCTTGAAGAATTTTTGTAATTTTTTCTAACTACATTAAGACACTTTAAAAAGCATTGGACGCAAATGACCCAATGGGAAAAACGTTGATCGAAAATAGGTGTGAGGAGGATTAATTTCCGAAGATTAATTTCCGAGGAAAGTGCATAGGCTACTACGCGTTGCGCTAAGCTGAACTCGTCGAAATTGCCGGTTTTTCAAGACGAGCCGCATACGTGTCTGCCCACGTTTGTCGCGCGAGAGCTGGTTTGCGATGCAAGGCAGGTGAATTCCGCCACCGCCACGGCTCCTCGCTATTTGCATCGGCGTGGAGATCTTTCTCTCGCGAACGGACCCTCTCCTCCTTCTCCGTTCGCGCGATGCGGCAATTACGCCGTTCCCTCGAATACGTGCCAATAATATGGAGAGATCACCGCGGCCAGATCACGTAGAATCGTTTTAGCCGCACCGCAGCCGATCGCGAATTCCTCGCGAGATCCACGAGCCCACACCCGGATTTTCGACGCGAGATTGCGTTATTTTCCTCCACGCACCTTCGGCTTTCATTAAATCGCTATTTATCACCGACGTCGAGTCGGGTACGGTAAGTTGATTACACATTCACGACGCGATTCGATACGCGCCAGCTAACTCGACAAAACTCGACAAATATATATCCGGTATCGACAGGGATATAAATTTCAAAGGAGATACTTAAGTTCTTTAATAATTCTGATATCACTGGGAAAACGTGCTTTCACCGCGTTACCTTTATTTAATTGCACCTTTTGAGCTGATAGCGCGATAATAAAATTCCTATAAAGAATCCAATCCAATGATACTTAATTTACGGCAACGACGCCACGGTACTCAATCACATTCCTACCGCTTGTAACTCTAAGATTATGGACGAAATAAAAAAAATCTGATGATGTGGTAAGAGCATGTGGGCGTATGAAACACATGATAGCAGTTCTCGCGAAGCGCGCAGACAAGCGGTCTGCCTGTTTATGCGCGTGCGGAGTCTCCGAGCCGTCATCGGCCGGCATCATCGACGCAAAACGGCGTGGGAAAGCCGTTCGATGACCCGGCTCCCGGTAAGGATGCCGTCAATTTTTTTAGGATCGCGTACAATGCGCGCGCGCGAAAGAGGCGTGCGACTCGTGCTCGGAAGCGCCGGAGAATTTGGACAGGTGAATCACGTTCGGAAAATACCTATTCGGCGAGACAAACGGAGGGGCAGGGGGACAGGGGACCGAAAGAGGGCCTCGGCAGACCAGTGGGTCAAAAAGAATGATCGCCGAGCCGGAAAGCTGGAAGGACGTCGTCGTGGAGGAGAAATTTCAGCGACTCTCCCACGTACGCGCGGGTACCTCGCGTTACCCGCGTTTTCGCGGCGATTCAGCTATGGTAAACGACGGGGTAGAACCCACGCACGCGGTATCCGATACTAACGCCTGAACGAACGGGTATATAATCTTCAACGCGGCGACGAGCCAATGTGCGTAACGCGATCGCGGTGGATCGGCGGAAAGCAAGCGCCGTTAAGCATCTGTCTGGTTAAACGGCAACGTTTAAGCCTATTCGTTTCGCACCAGCGAGCTTCGTCTTGATCGCGAGATGGGTAACAAATACATCTTGCTGGTGGATCTTTAATTTGGATCGCGGAAGATCGATAGATTCGTCTTACGTAGATTGTGAGAGAGGCGCGAAAGTATCGCCGAAAAAAAGAAAACCTTATTAAGCCAAGTTATCAGCAGACGAAATCTAATCGGTATAGTTCTCAGATGAATTTATCCTCGAGTAAAATTTGTTATTGTCTTCGAATAAAACGTTAATGTGTTAATGTGACATTATTTTTTAATATACTTCGTGAATCGAATTCCAATTGAGAATCCATCATTGTCAAAAAGTCTGCTATCAAATAAACTTGCGGACAGAATTCGTCGAGCGAATTCATTTTCAAGCGAGCTCATCGTTGAATGAACGAACGAGGTCATCTCCGAGCGGAATCATCGCGGAGTCCCACGTTCGGCGCGTAATTCACGCACGGCCGGCGCATTATTCACGGCGAGGCTACGCTAAATCCATAAAGATCTAGTCGTTCGCTCTCTCGCGCGATTACGACTGGCGTAAGAGTTGCTCGCTCGTAGAACCAGTTCGCTCGCATAAGCGAGCCGAGTTTGTTTCGCGGAGACCCGCGCTTACGAATCACCGTGGCGGGCGGAGGTGAACGAAAGCAGATATTAATAACGCGCCGCGTATACATGATTGTTGCGTGGTCCCACCTTCGCCTCCTCTCCTCCTGTTCTCCTCTCTCTTTCTCTCTCTCTCTCTCTCTTCTCTCATCGCAGTGCGCTCCACCTCCTTCCGACCACTCGCCTTTTCTCTCTTTCTCGCTCTCATCGCCTCTCTCCGTCCGTTCCACGAGTTCGCCCAGGTCGCTCGTTTCTCCATGCCTTCCTCAACCTTAATGTTACTCGTATAGCGTAAGAGCATAGCGTGGAGTAGCATGCGAGAGAGCCTCGCCGGGGCCTCGCCGCGAGCAGGCACCGTGGGAACCTTAGGCGGGCCTCACCGCGCGCACTCGCTCGTTCGCTCGCTCGCGCTCGCGTTTGCGGGGCCCTGTTCTGGACGCGTGTAACCTTGTAACCTCCACCGACCTCTCCCTTTCTCAATCTCCGTCTCTTCCCTTCCCGCCCTGCCGAGAGGCGCGCGTCTCTTCGCCCATCCTCTTCTCTCGCGAAGTCTTCTTTCCGCTCCTCTTCGGTCGTCTCTCGATCTTCATCCTCCGCTTCGTCCCCGTCGGTCCTATACATGCCTCGTAACGACGCGACAGTCCGCTCCGCATGCTGGAAGAGTCTTCCGAAGATGATGCGATCTCGATCTCGACGACGGCCGGCGATGAACGTCGGGACGCAGAGACGCCAACGATAAAGAGTGAGCTTGGAAAACGTAGGAGAGTTTGAGATCGCAACGCGATGCGCGTTCTTGATTGCGATAAATGTAGCGTAATAAATTTCATACGCGTCAGCCACACTTCGAGGATCGCTCAGGCACTCCGCCGATTGCGCGCGCGATAGCATGTTCTTGTCGTTAAGTTCGATCAATAATAAATTTCACCGTCGAAGCAGTAAATTCCGCGCTCCCGGCAGTTCATCTCGTAAAATATCGTGACCCAGAAGATGAGACGACTCGCTCGACTCGAATCACTTCTCCAAGAACGTTCACAATAGCTTCAACTAAATTCGTGCTTTAATTACGAACTATTTTGAAAGTAAATTGAGTTAAATTTTAATTTAACATTTTACCCATCGCAAGCCGATAAATAGGATATGTATTATTCACAAATGGTAGGTAAAATATCAATTACTATAAATTTTATTATTGTCAATTTTTATTATGTATCATATAATAATAAACGATTACACATGCGCGCAGTTATCAAATTAGTTTAAAAACAATATTCTGAATACAAAATTAAAAACCATTTTTTATGATTTGCGGAGATTACGCTTCAATATTAACATAAATGGAAAATTAATCTATTTTTTAATAAGAGGAGAGAAACACTTTTTATAACATTTCGAGATGGTATAACCAATACAGTAAATTAATATGGAGTGGTTGTTCCCATGACACAGAATTTCTTCTGACAGTTCCAACATCCCCTGAGGAAATTCATAAGTAACGACGGAGTTTGCCACAAAGTGTCCCTATTACCGCGCACGCTTGAATCGCGGGGCAAGAAAGCAAAGCGAGCCAGCGAATTTTCTGTCGTCGGAACCGCGGGATAGGGCAAGGAATTAGCGGGCCGTAATGACGAGCTGCCGTCCGTCCGGTTCGCGCTTACGTTCGGACGCTATCTCTCCCGTGGAACGAACGGCCGTGAGTCCGGTGGTAACGGCGAAGAGTGGTCGCCGACGGCCGAAGTCGGTAACCTTCTTTCCGGCGAAATTATCATAATGGCTCGGAACAGAAGCATGGCCCGGAGCGACCTTCGCTCTCGCCTGGAAACTGCCTCTCGCACGGTGCATACTCTTTACCTGGCATCTTCCGCGAGTCTAAAAGCGAGCCCTCCCGCGTGCATGCGTGCGTGCGTGCGTGCGTGCGTGCGTGTCCGCCTACGTGCGTGCGTGCGTGAGTTGTTGCGCGCGTGGTTACGGCGAGCCTCTCCTCTCTCGCAGCCCTAGCCCGCTCTCGAAGCCGCCCCGCGCCAAGCCGAGGTAACGCCAGGTATACACACAGGTATATATCCCCTCGCACGGTAATTACGTGACGTATTAATACCAGTTATTCCGCGTCGACTGGTTCTCTCTCCCGGCCGGTCGACCGTCTCGATCCGCAGGTGTATTCGGCCTGTTCTTTCTCCCTTTCTGCTAGTCTCTTATTCTCTCTCTCTCTCTCTCTCTCTCTCTCTCTCTCTCGTTCTTCGTCTCTCCTACGGTCTCACCTCATCCCTCGTTCGACCTCCTCCAACGCCACTTCGCTCCACCCGCGAAAAACACTCGCTCACACCTCACGTTTCTCTAACGAGATACTTTTCCGAAGCGAGGCAGACGTTCGTCTCTAAACGTCGCAAATTGTGAACGCGCGGTCGCCCGCAACGAAGCACCGTCGAAGCACACGCTGCTCTCTTCGCGCTCGAGAAAGCGCAGCAAACAAGTTCTGGTCTTCCCCACCTCTATCAGTTAAACGAGTTACAAAACAACGCGTTTGCGACGAGAGTCGAATGACTTTTACTCTCTTAACACGAGTCGTTTTTCAATGGTACTTGATGTAGCGTGTTTTCCTACCGCGTCGAAAATACATTCATGCCTTAGTATGGCATATTTGGTAACGGAAGAATGATAAAGTCAAAGCGAAAATCAACACGGTTGTTCCTGCATAAAAGAGAGCTTCATCGATTTTTCTGCTAATATAATTGCTAATATAACAAGAAATTAATTCTTTTATTTGTTAAGATTATATGGGAAGTCAATTTTCTTTTGTTCTTTAAATAAGGAACAAATACATTGTATACTGTCGCTGTGACTCTAAAGAAGCTAATTAAGTAACGCTATAAATGATTTCGAAATAGTGCTTATTACTTTAAGCTGCACATTGTTGGGATCATAAGAGATCACATAACACAAAATGAGAGCTTTAGAGCCGATCATTTTACAATTATCACGATAACCGATCGCACACCGATTCGCGGGCGTTTTAAGTGAAAACCGCATTGAGGGACGTCGAGGTCGATTTTTTTTCTTTTTTTTTCCTTCCAGCGGAGAGGAATCTAGCGAGCGTATCTCGGATCTGCGCGCATCCCGCGCGGGACCGTGAAGGAAAAGAGCATGCCGAGGGCCCGTAAACGATCGAGTATCCGCTCCTCGGATCCCGGGCCCATCGTGGTTCTGCCGAGCAAGTCGCAATCACGACCGTTAATCGCGGCGCGATTAACTCTCTCGAGAGCCGCTGCAAAAGTCCCGGGTGGATTCGAGGCGAGTTTCTAGGGAGGATCGTCCCGCTCGTGGAACTCCGATCTCCGGCTTCGTCTCCTCCTCCCCGCGAGATGGAACGCGCGCGAGATTATAGATTATTCTCGATATAGTTGTCGCGAATGCTGTAGCACAATATTGTGAAATAATATTGCACATTTTTAGAAAATACAAATCAATGAAATGGAGTAATTTGACACTTTTATGTGTGTACTTGTTACTATTGTGTCTCCAGATTTGAAGAATCGTTCAACACGTTTTTTCCTATGTTTGCTTTGGATTATTTTTTCGTTTTGATCGTTTTCTCGTTTTTCTTATGTTTTTGTATGTATCAAAAGTGAAATCACGTATAAATTAATAAATGACTACCTCCAATTAAATCCAACTAAATTAAATAATTAGATAGTGAAATTTAAAAACGCAGCTTCATCATTCCTATTAGATGTATCCGTAGTCGCTGATAATATATTAGACTTCGACCATAAATTTTTTTTTCAATACTGCAGCAATCGATAATTATGATATAGCCTCAAGGATGTTCATAGAAATCACTAGTGTAATAGTTGATAAGAATCTATGATTAGCGAGTATACTTATGATCGAAAGTGGGCCAAACACGATGATATCTCCATGGAAATTTTTCAGCCAGGCTAAATGCGACCTGAGCGCACTTCGTGTGTTCTATGAAAAAGTCCAATGTCGCGAGTTCGCGTTTATCTTTATCCGAGAAGGCGAGAAAAGCTCGGCGAGGCAGGTGACTCGTTGAAGTAAGAAATTAGCTCGGGCACGTGACGACACGCGTTTATAAATACGGCCGCGCGTGACGTAACGCTCGCGCGAAGAAGATGAAGTAGAAAGAGGTGGAGTTCTAACAGGACGAAGGATCGCTCGGGGCGTCCTGTCGTAAACTCGACTGCTCACCGCCCAGAAGTTCGAGCTAACGAACTTATCGTCCGCGCGCGAGAGCGGAGAACGCGCGCTCGATTAGGATCGGGATTACGCCCGAGTCCTCGAAGCCGCATCGTTGTAAAAACTTAATATTTGTGAGCGATCGATTGTGCGCGATCGATCGTGTGAAATCGCGTAAATTGAGAAACGAGTAACGTGAAATAGCACTTTAGTCCAATATATTATCAGCGACTACGGATACATCCAATAGGAATGATCAAGCTGCGTTTTTAAAATTCGCTGTATTTAAATCCCATTATCTAATTTAGTTGGATTTAGTTGGAGGTAGTCATTTATTCATACGTTTCACTCTTGATACATACAAATAAGATTCTTTAGATGCAATTTTCATTTAATGTTGCCATTAAATCAGTTATAAATTCCATCATGAAAGCTTCTAGTATTTATTTTAAAATGACGTTCATAATATTTTGATATCAGCTAAATACTGGAAGTTTTCCATAATTAGATTAGATAAAACTATGATGTTGAACGGACTTGACTATTCATCGTAAATTATAAAATCTTAAGAGACTCTTGGGTTATAAAGATAAGAAAGTTGATGAGTTTTAAATTCACAGATTGGTTATCGAGACAAACAAACAAAATTTAATTGAGAATTTTATATCACATGTTTACGTAAATGATTTTATTATTTAAAACTTTTTATTATTCAAAAATAATCTATTAATTAAAGCTAAATAGAAATTGATAATGTAAATACATTGTTGATGTTTAATGTAAATTTTACACTGTACTTTGAAATAATTAAAACGATCCCTGAAAAGAATTCATTTAATAAAAAAGCTTTAATAAAACAGTTTCTCTTTAATAAAAAATAAAATTTCCCACACGAGATTTATCACTAAAAATCGTGGCAACGCTGTTGAACTCTTAGGTGTCGCGTTCACGTTTTTTATATTCGCGCAAAGATGGGAATATGGACCTTTAAAGTCATCGAGGGGGCTCCCAGTGCTCCTGACCTTTCCATAATCGCCCCTTAAATGTTGATTCGCGTCGCGATATCACGGGGACGCGCTCGACTATCGAGAACCCTCGACAACGCGAAACAATGTTTCGGAAGCTATCCCAACGTGGCATTACTGTTTCTATGACTATCGTAAAGTCCCAGGACGGGTTTGTAAGGGTGAGAGTTGACTTTTCGTCGGCATGCGAGAACGATACAAGCTCGAGACAAACTCGAAGGGTTACGATTTACGCATATATTGCACTCTTGTAGAGGACTATCATAACTAAAATACTTTAGGAAAAAATATACAATATATAAGAAGTGTACATGTATATACTTTGTTGAATGAAATACAATTACAATTTTAAATGTTTATTTTTATAAATCATAGCCGCCATAAAAATAAATAGTTGGAAATAGCGAGAAAAGCCATGATGAATATTTCACGAAATAATTGAATTATAATATTTAAGAACAAACTATAGTTCATGAAATAAAAGTATTTATAGCAAATTTATCAGATAAGACATAAATAGTTTATAGATTTCATATTATTAAATCTAAACATGGAGTGAAAATGTTAGATCTTGCCGCTTACATTCGAGTTAAAAGCACCTTTTCAATATAATAATTGACAATAATGATTGCGATAAGTTCTGTTAAAAGAAACGTCTAATTTGCTGGTACCTCCTATCGGAATAATAGCAGTCTTCTATTCGGGTAAAAACGATCCAGTTCAGTAATAGCAATCAGCGTTCTTCGAATTATGCCACTTTTCTTGCGAGGAAAAGAGAGAAAGCGAGCGCGTGCAATAAGTCGCTATACGACGAACGTTGTGTAGTTGCTATCGAATTGATTGGCAGACTGGACAAATGACGGGGTAGAAGCGACACAAGATGAGGGTTAAATATATAAATATTTTTAAAAAGATCCTCAACGTATTACGCCGAGAACGTGCAGTTTTGTAAAGACGTCTGAAAAGCGAGCGCCTTTAACGCGCAGAAAGATCGTGGGAACCGGCTCGGTGCCAAGGTTATCGGAGCAAGTGCAATCGCCGAGCAACGCACGAGCGTTGTATACTTAATAATTATTAGACGATCTATATGTCGTTGAATCGGCCGCGAGTCGCGTAGAGAACGGTATAATACACGGCCTTGCAGCTAGGCCGTGCGGTGTATTATACCAGCTCGATCTTCCGCAAATTACAATCTACTCGATTCCACCATTGCTATCATGCCAGCCCCCTGTTGACGTTGACGAGCGCCGCGACACGTGGCAGAATTACGTAAATCCCCGTAGCGATACTGCGTTAGTTATTTGTCGGAACCTTAGGCGTTCATTAAGTGACTTCGCGTGCAATAATCGCAATGGCAAGTTGATGAAATAATATAGCTCCCGAGTATACGGAGTCGTATCTACTGTTGTTAATTATCAGTAAACGATATTTTTTAATGATTTGAAATACAAGCATCGTTAACATAATGGAGTATATTTTCTGGAAGATTGACATTTTGTTAAAAAATATTTCATTGTATTAACAAAGTATCAAGCTCTGATAGCCAATCGTCTAATATGTTAGATATATTAATTAAAGAAAGAGAGAATATCTTGTTAATTCTAGATATCAATATTTTATGTAAGTGTATTAGAATTTTAAAGAATAGGTATAGCTATTATATAGCTATTATATATTACAAAATTAACGATATTGTACATGAAAAATTGACGAGAAATTAATCAGGCTTTACATTTTATTAAAGACATGACAAAAAAAGAGATCAAGCGCTAGATTTCACGACATTACGATCATTATATTCTTGAATAAGTTTACGGTTTTACATATCTTATACTTTATAACGATTTAATAATTATTGAATTATTTATTTTTTAAATTATTCATTTTCGACGGAAATTCTAGTTATCAAAGAATAAATCTCATATAAATCAATTAGACGGATATTTTCCATCGTTCTTTTAATAGCCAATTTACGTCTTTGTATTTTGTTGTACTGGATTGATGCTATGAAAATTTTAAACAAAAATACTACCAAGATTTTGCTTTGCTTCGCTCTGCTTCAATCACCCTTTCTCTCTCTCTCTCTCTCTCTCTGGCATTTTCAAGTCAGAACTATCGCCAAAGGGTATCTACGGACACCCGTTTATTAGATATGTAAAAATTATTCCGTGCTGCATTGGCCACGCGATATGTTGCACATTTGCCGCCTCTTCTCGACCTCCCGCCCTTCCGTCATCTTACATTCCGTTTCGCTTCGCTCACTCAGCTCGTCGCAACACACTCGTCTCGCGTTTCTTCATCGTTGGTGATTGACCCTCGTCAATTCCGGAACATCTAAAGATTTTCGAAAAACGATTTGTAAAACCTATCGGTGGATACTTAATCATGAAATGAAAAACTTCGACGATAGTAAGAAAAATCTCAGTTCCTACTCTTATGAACTGCCGCGTCATACGATATTAACATTCTCTATATATTATGCAATCAAAAAGATCACTCGCGATTATACGAACCTGCGATTATAAGAACCCTCTTATTCTTCTTTTTTAAATATATCGATAGATAGAAATAAATGATATTTCCGATACAATTACATATACAATAAAGTGCGACATTATAATTTTACTGTATGCTTGATTCCTCATAATCGGGTTTCGTATAAGCTAAATTTCTTAATTTTACACAAACGGACATCAAGTGGATAAATATTATATGTTAGATGCGAAATTGCAATTCTTTTGAGAGAAGAAAGAGATGTTAGACTGCGAGATTAGGAAGCGCTTCTGCTGTTATTATAGCCTTCCGTGATAGATTTGCCGCAGGGCCCTTACATGAATGTATATTTTTCGTGCTGGTTCATATCAGGAATTAATCCTTTCGCTCGAAGGGACGTGTTTATATAATATATTGAATATATATAATATATACAAATATTAGAAAGAACTTGATGTTCATTTACGTAAAATGTTCAACAGAGAGGAAGAAGGTTCTAGATTTAACAAATTTTATTTGAGCAAAGTTAAAATTTTAGAAATAGTTGATAAGAAAAAGCCGAGAGAAACGGGCGAGAAATTGGCACATCGTAATGATCGAACGAGTGGCGGTACACTCACGAGGTGGTCGAGCGCGCTCGAGGGATTTTGTTAAACGGTGGGCGAAGGCAAACAGCTCGAGGATGAGCGTTGGTACGTTTGCACGACGCCTAACCGATGACCCAATGACCTCGTGTGGCGGTAGGCCTCATGTAGGTCGTCACCATCGCCGAGGAGAGATCGTAGGCGGATGATTCGTCGGCTCTCTTTCTTTTACTCGCGCGAATTTCTCACTCGCGAAACGAAGTCGGTGTCCTTCTCTACAATTCTCCTTCTCTCTCCATCACTCGCTGCAAACTCGCCTTTAAGAAAACGATACTTGGGATGCTTTCTTCTCA
Organism: Cephalotes varians; assembly: GCA_037157785.1. NCBI lineage: Eukaryota > Metazoa > Arthropoda > Insecta > Hymenoptera > Formicidae > Cephalotes > Cephalotes varians. The sequence continues at coordinate 1,092,588 of JANQDE010000054.1, forward strand.
TCGTGGTCCTGTTTTGATTTTGATGGAGTGGTCCTGGAAGAACGATGGTCCTTGAGGTGTATTTATTGTAAAACTATTCTCTGAGTTTATATGATGAGTCACCGGGTGTTCAGCAAGCAGATATCGTTTACGGTTTACAGTGGAACACGACAGTTAACATACTTTTGTACATTAAAAATAGAAGGTATAATATGAAATTATTAAAAAAATTAATTCTAATCTTTAAAAGTGAAGTTATACATTTTATTGAATTTTACACACACACACACACACACACACACACACGCGCGCGCGCGCGCGCGCACAAAATGCTATTGTTAAATTAAACAATGATTAAAAATTATTAATAATTTAGTTAATATTTTATTATTATCGATCATTGAATTTTTATTCGAGATTTTAACATTTCCTGTATTCGAAGATTCAAGACCAAGTTCACCTTGAACAGCTCGCAATGTTTGAGCACACTGGTAACAACAGAGTGTTCGGTACGCGCACTTGCATTTCCTTTTGCAATTTCACGAGATTTCTGCTTTATGACACCGACAATAATTGCAATATTTTATACCGGGCAATTAACACCTCGCGATAACCGCAATCTCGGACGAAGCTGCGATAACCAAAGAAGCCGAGAGCATCGTAAAACATTGGAACGAAGATGTCGCAGGTCGATAAATACATCGCAATCGTCGAGTTTCACCTGCATGGTATTTAGGTCCGTGGAAACGTATCGCGCTATAGAGAGGAGGCGCCGCGCACATTCGTTAAGATCGGCACATGAGAAATATCAGCTGGCAATATAAACCGATGACACGCAGAAAAGTTTCACGAGCGTAATCGAAGACGATTCCCGCTTTCCTGAGGCTGTGCCCGCTCGCGGGGACACTAAACCAGGACCTTGTCCGGAATCACCGTAGTTTATGTTAATGGCCCAATATTTCTTCTCTTGTAAGAACATTAATTCAACGGAGTGCATGCCTCAATGGTAAAAGTATGTAAATGCAATCGCCAGATGTTAACAGGGTTGACCATTGAATCTTTAGCATGTGCGAATTCATACAAATCGATATTATTTAAAAAACTGCGCTAGCAACTCATCGTTACATTTCTTACTTCTTACAATTAGCTTATATAGGTATTGCGTATGTGTATGCGTGTGAAATAATTTACATTATTATATTCTGCATCGCAATATTATTTGTTAAAATTTATCATAACTGTTATCAGGAGTCTGTTAACGAAATTAACTAATGAAAGATAACACGTTTATTTTTATTCTATTGCGAAATTTGTGAACATTTGATATCGTATTTCTGCATACGTTTGATTAACGTTCATTCGATAAGTATTCAGAAATCCTTATATTTGAAAGATGTAAACACACATATAATATGTAACGCATATAAAGATAATTATCTAAGGTATTCCAATTTGAGCAAAAGATACGTGTAAATCAGATATATTACCGCGAAATCGCTTTGCTATGAAGGATTAACGAGTGAGGGAGTCGCTAATGGCTCTTGATAACAATGCCGCAGCACCTCGTAATAAATTAATCAGCATACAGGAAACGGCCATACATTTGTAAGCAAACGATCGACGTCATTCGTTGGTTGAATTCAACGCGAAACTGCGTTCGCCAATGGCCGATCGAATATTCATGTGTACGATGGTTTATTGACTCGCGCTCCGAAATCCTCCAGAAAATTCGGGCTATCTCAACAAATAAGCGGAGAAGATCCCTGTGTCACCACGTATCTCTCGAACGCGCTACCGTTCTTAAAATTATGCAAATCCTCGATAACTGTTCATCGAATGGCGAGTATAAAGTCGAGATGACCGCAATAAAATAACGCTTCCAGAAATAATAAAACGCGCGGGATTTTTCCAGGCGGAATCGCAGTCGACATTGAAGGGATGAGATCGCTCGCGTTCTTCATGTTATTTTTCATGTAAATTGGTTGATCTGGCGATGCTTTATACTATACAAATTCGTCTGGACATAATTATCTTAATTTACGTTTGATTTAGAAGTCGAAAGCAGTAATCGTTTGCCGACAACGAGAAAATTGTCAAAATGTAGTCTTCGCATTAGCGCTTTTAGAATCTGTTCGACGCGAAAAGAAACGCTTTCACGTATGACATATTTATCGAAACACTTAACAAATATTCCACACGATGGACAAACAGATACGCACGCACATGCTCTTTTTCTCTTTCTTTTTCATTTTGCCTGATTCATGCGTGCATTCGCGCGCAGTTTCGACACAGTCGTGTTAAATTTCTAAGTCGTACGTCAGGAGCGCTAATGAAATTCCTTTATCGCGTCGCGTCCCGTACGACCGTCTTAATCAACGCGGCTGTCGCCACGAAACGAAAAGAATTAGCATTTTAAATCACGCGCTCCGCGGGTGCTCACCACCCCGCGCCTTCGCGGCACCGACTTCTTGTCCCCCCGTCTTCCCTTCCGACCTACGAGCTCCACATCTCATCCCGGTAATTCGTTTATTATTATCGAGGCAGATCGGAAGATTGATCGTCACTCCCCGATGTTTATAATTATTTCGAGCGATACCACGGCGCATTCACGTTATACGTCACTCCGGGACGCGCGCTTCGCCCCCCCGTCTTCGGTGGACACTCACGTACAAGATCGAGCCCACCTACACACTATATCCACGCACACTGACGTATCCGTGTGCGCGAAAGGAAGAAAGCGATAGGTTCGGCCTCGGCGTTTTTTTTTTTTCTACCTGAATACCTCCCCTCCGCTCTCTCCCGGTACCCCCCTTTTTTTCGAACCGCGCGCAAGGATCATCAATCTGCGTCTCGCGGCCTCCTTCGAGGATACGCCACGCGTTCGCCGCCGCGAAGATCGCTCAGAGTCCCTGGTGAGGTCTCTCCGATACGCTCGCGTCAAGGTTCTCCCTTCGCTCCTCCCTCCTGTCTTCTCTCGATAATTTCCGCGAGTCTTCCGCTTTCGCGTGACAATCACGCAGGTACGTCCGCGCTAATGAAGCCACGTCATTTTGACGAGTAGTATTATCGCCGAGAGAAAGCATAGCGCAAGATCTTGCATCGGACAGATCTTTCTTCCACCGAATTATTGTGGCTTCGACGTATTTCACCGTATTACGAGTTAGTCCGAGCGACCTTCGACACTGAAGATCTGCGATGGCTTCATTTGATCATTACGCATGAAAAATCTACCATTAGCGGTTTCCTTTTTCAACAACTATTTATTAGAATTTTTCTCAATGTAGTAAGAAGAAATTATCATTTTTTTATCGATTTTAGAATTCCGATCGACATTCGAAGCTGATCGTAATTTCATGTAATGGAAAGCTACATGAAAGATTCATGATCATTCATAAGTCAGCACCCTCATTTTTTTCGTTAGTTGTTTAACCTGTTTCGATTTAAAAGCAAGACCTTTTCAGAATTCATTTTTTACTTTTACCTTCCAGTACTTCAGATAATTGAGTGCATAATAATTTCTATTCCAATAAATAATAAATAAAAATAATAATTTCTATATTCCAATAAATAAAAGTAAAAATATTTTAATGAATTTGGATTCTCTATCTGCAGTAATTGGAAATTTGATAACTACTTAAAACACAAAGAAATTTAAGCGAGATCTCTTTCATTTCGAATTTTTATATCAACATTGATTTGCATCAACCTTTATGAAGTTGATAACAGCTTCATTAAAGTCAATATAATTATCGTTCTCTCCTTTCTTCGAAGATTTAATACTCTTATTTCGTTCCTATGGAAAAATCCGGATTAGATCTAATTAACGGGAAATCCCATTTTTCCATCATCGTCATAATTGTTCTCATGTTATAAGTCGCTATAATTGTTCTTATCGAAGAACATGACTCCTGCAATCGGCGTCTTTAAACGAGATTTATCATCATTGAACTTTGATACGAACGGAATTGTTATACGACACGAATGTGTGTGTAAAGAGCTCACCTTTGTCCCCATTGGAAAAATTTCTTCGTACTACTTTTGCATTCCGGAAAGTATTTATATCTGTTAAAAATGCTATATAATTTGTCATCTATATTTGACTCTAAAAATTTTCTAAAAAATTAAAATTACTTTTATTGTTTTCTTTTAAAATTTTATTTTTTCTTCTTGAAACATCTATAGCATTAACTTATTAAAAAGTAATAAATATATACGTGTAATATATAATAACACATAATAAAATATATAATAATAAATAAAAATTGACAATAAAATAAAGAATTAATATTTATAGCAACATTTATGTCAAATCGATTCTGATCGACTTTCGTCCGATTTAAATCTTGATAATTGAAGATAGAGATAAACCATCGTTAACAACGGTACAAAATACGGTGGCAACTATCGGGAATCGCGGCGCGGCGCATCAGCCTCGTGGCGAGTCTTTTAACGAGGAGAAACCACGGATCGATGCGGTTAATCCAGCGCGGCGGAGACGGTATCGCCTGATTGCGGCTACGACGTCACGCGGACTGCTAAGGTACGAGCCAAGGCGAGCGAACGGTCGACTTGGACTCGGATAGATGGCTACGGTGGTTGGTAACGGTACCGAATCTGCATACACCGTATCGTATACACGTTTACGCCGCGCGCACAGTCGGTGCTATCGGGGAACCGCATCATGCTAATTCGCATCCTCCGCCGGCCGTTGAGATTCTCTCGCGCGGATCGTCCCTCGCCGGGACCACGGGCGTCCCGGTTTCGCTCGCGAAGCCCAGCCAGGTCGATACGCGGCTATTCCCATCTGTCCGGTTTTCTCCTTGTGGAATATGCCGTTCCTGCATGTTTAGCGATAGAACGATACTTTAGTTCATTGATTTTCAGATGATAAGAACATTGGATATTCCGATAAAATAATAAATTAATCAAATGTGTGAAATGTGTACGTCTGCGAGTATGTAAAAGCGTGTATGTAAAGTAATATTAATAAATATTAATTTATGTATGATGAATCATGACCAAAATGAATCATATATAATAAACACAATTAGATACGCGGCTTTTTCCATTTGTTTTCTCCTTGTGGAATATGCCGTTCCCGCATGTTTAGTGAGCGATACTTTAATACATTGATTTCCAGAGGATAAAAACATTGAATATTTCAATAATAAATTAATAAAATGTGTAAAATATGTACGTCTGCTAGTATGTAAAAGCGTGTATGTAAAATAATATTAATAAATATTAATTTTTATATGAATTATGACCAAAATGAATCATATATAACATACACAATTAGATACATATTATATATAAAAATTAAATATTTTGGATATTTCGATTAAAAATTTTGTTTCAAAGGCAAAGATTTGATCTGTGTTATAAATGAAAAACTCTTTTCTTTTTTATTTTCTTATTTTTTGCAATTGCACTCGTATTCCTTCTTATTTTCTTAATCTTTTTTTCGATTTATCAGTCATCGTTGTTTTTCTGTTCTTGCAAATGTTCATCCATGATTCTGCAAATGCTTACGCGATTACGAGGACGATTTGGAGAAGGCGGTCCGAGATGTCGGCGAAGGAGACGAAGAGAAAAAGGAGTCGCGAGTCTCTACCGATGAATCACTCTCGGCGGTATCGGACGATCTGGACAAGCTCACCCGCATGCTCGGAACATGTTTATCTCCGGTTTCGCGTGTCAACTTTGCGTCATTGTACGCGATTTCCCTCTCTTTCTCTTTCTCTCCCTTTCTCGCTTCATCGTCGATGCATCGATATCGCGGAAGTGCGGCGCCGTTGTCCGAAGCGTTAAATGGGACTTTCGTCGATCCCTCGCGTTCTGGGAGAGGAACGGGGAACGGGACGACGACGGTGGACCTTCCCGTCTGGACCTCTCATGTGATCCCTTTCGCGAGGAAAGGTGAGAGCGAAGAGGGATGGGGACGACGGATGGAGTGGCGAACAGAAAGAGAAGATGGGACGAAGAAGGAAGGAAGAAAGGAGAGCCCGTTCCTTCGTTAGAGCCGCGGGGCGGAGGTTGGCATCCAGGCGCTTCTCAGCGGGGCGCCGTTTCTTCGAGTCTCGGCTCTCTCGAGCACGAGAATCTCGTACGTGAAAGACTCCCTTCCTCACTCTTCATCTTCTTCTTCTTCAGCGTCGTCTTCTTCCTCTACGACCGCCGCTTCTCATCCGTTCTTCGTTTCGCTTTTAACGTGCCACCCTCTCTTGGTCCCGCGCATCACCGCTCTCTCGCGAGTTAGAGCAAGTGGTCTCTCTCTCTCTTTCTCTTTCTTTCTCTCTCTTTTTCTCTTTTTCTTTCTCTTTTGCACACTCGTCGTCTCACTCTCGAGTCGCTATCTCTTCCAAGAATACGAACGCTGCATCGCGCCGCATCGGTGCGTCGTACGTACGCCCACGCGTTGTTACGAGTCGCAATTTGCCGGGGTACGTCCTAGATGGTGTTCCCTTTCGGCTGCGGGGTTTAAGTGTACTCTTAATGCTCTCGCTCTCTCGGTTCCGCGTTCCGAGGATCGAGAGTCCTCCAGAATGTCGTTGAAGTTGCGCCGTCCTCTTAAGATCCGCGATAATTTTAGTCTGATGTTATTGATATTGTATTAATATTAATAGTCTGAAAACTTGACACAAAAAGACATAAGTATGAGAAAATAAAAATACCAGGAAGATAGAATCTAATCTATTGTTTACTTAGAAAAAAATATAGAAAGATATCTTATAATTTTTGCATTAATTTTATCATATAAATGTTTTTATATAAAACGAAGAGAGATAATTCTTTTTATAAATTTATCAATTTTTACTTAGAATGTTTTTCTACTCGAGAAAAATAATTTTCTGAAATACTTATCTTGCCTGTGTGTGTGCTTCGTATCTTTAATTCATATATTTATTTTATTATAAATATTTATTATTACTATAATTTATAAAATTTCTAGGAAGAAGGTAGAGATAAGTTGCGAAATTTTTTATTATTCCGTGAAAAATTATTACGTGGAAAAATCCAATCTCTCGAGATGCCTCAAGTTTTCGCGTATCCAGCATGCATTTAAATCATTCACATTATTCGCTTCAATACTCGAGAAGTTGAGGCGCAGATTTGCGAAGGCTTGTCGGCAGCTCGTTCCGGTCGCCTCGTTTTCAGCATTGTCACGCGCACGCGTTGCCCCGTCATTTGCCAATTATCGTGAGTGAAAGCACACTCGAGTAACGCGAAGTAATTGCGTTACGCGGACAGATGAGCGCAATCGCGCACACTCGCACGGCGAACAATCGCGCAAGAACACGCGCGATCGTTACTCAACAAAGTAATCGCGTCGTCGTCCACTACTACCGCCTCCTTTTCGCGTGTGTGCAGTCCGCGCGCGGAAAAAATACACAGTCCGGTAATAATCGCGGTAATCGCACCCGGAGAATGCGGCAGAGGCGCGTTTATAAGTACATAACGGTTTGTAGGACATCTCGCACGATGGAAAGACATGGTCGTCGCTCGCGATCGAGGCTCGCAGTCATCGATAGCCAAAATCGTTTCGAAATGGAAGATCCGCAAAGGATGAAGTGTAATCTTGTGATCTACGAAAGAGAAGACTCGTTAAAAAAAGAATAAACATAAAATTAAAATTGTTCGAATAATATTTTTATTGTGATATAAAATATGTTTATAGCTAAGTTGAAATTTAGTTATATGTTTATGTAGATCGCGTTATATACGAGTATACGAAATGACGTGATATATTAATTGAATAAAAATGTATGCTATACGTTGTAATCATTTCAAGTGAAGGCTATAAGAAGATATATAACGTTTTTATTAGACGCGCACGCTGATTATAACAATCATTACTCCAGACTTCTGTCTTGTGAAAAGAACATAATACATAATGTAGCGAAATTACAAATTCTCTCAATAACGCACATATCTCGGCAAAAAAAAGGGTAACTAAATCCATCGAAATAGTATGTCTAGAATTGCAGCGGGTATTAACCTCAATGATACGATGATGATGATGAGAATAATGATGATGATGATGATGATGATGATGATGATGATGATGATGATGACGATGACGATAATAATGGCAGGTCGATGAACCGACACGGCCGCGCGCACAGCTTTCGGCGAAATTTGTACGGCTGCGATCGAATCACCGACACCGGCGGCGTCTCTCGGGCGATCGTATTTGTGTGTATTTGAACGTGCCGCGTTATGGCACGTACCGCGACGTGTATTTGCCTTTGCACAATATTTGCAGGCACTCGAGAGTATCGCCGCGAGAGACTCATCCGAGTTCCGGTACAGGTGTCGTGCCTCTCTGTGGCCATTCGCGTCGCCGATGATTTCTTGGAAGTGGCTAGCGCACGTAGCGAAGTAGTGTACGCGAGTAAATGAGTGCGTTATGTATCTCTAGCTGAACCTCTGCTGCGAGGCACGAATTGCTCGAACGGTTTCTCGACGAAACGGACCGTTAGCCATGCGGTGGTCGGCACGAGCGAAGTCCGAGAAGAGGACCTCTGTTCGTTACGTCATGCTTAATGAGACTGATCGCCTTGGGCGACATAGAAATTCGCATTATGGACATGGCGCAATCCGTTCGTCAGATTTTTAATTGCTGATCGAGGAAATGAGCAAAAGTGCTCTTGCTTTGAATATTCAAGGATAATCGTACGACCACTGACCATCTTTTACATCAAAGTCAACGATATGTTCGTTGCTAAATCGTTCGCATCTGATTCTTATCTCGTGTTGATGTTAATCGGATGAAGCATCGTTATAACAATTGATACTTACGGTGAATGGATGTATCTTTGAAAATGAGCTGGGTACGATTTAGATATCTCAGCAGGGATTGCATACCAAAAAGTGAAAGAGCCTGTTTCTCTTTTAGCCAGAGTCGCAAACTCGATGACGCGTGACTGCATAGATAAATCTCATTGCGCAACAGGCTTATCAGACTCCCCGCGTATGTTGAAATTTTCCTAGAAACCTCGAGACAGTTTAAGAAAGGGATGGATGAAGGTCACATGTAAAACTAGGACGAGTTAAAGGGTGTTAGTTTTAAAGCGAGATGTACAATAGCAAATAATTCGAAAATTACATTAAAAAATTTACAATTTGCATTTTTAATGTAAATAAAGAATAAGAAACAGAATTGTGCATGGTTTTTCATCAGTTTTTCTAATTTTTCACATTTGTAATACTTCAAGATGTTCGAATTCCGCAAGCTCGATCGCTTCAGCTAACTTCGCCGTCTTGATCCGTCTCTCGCGCAGATTTCGGGACAAGACGACAAAGAGATCGTACCGTGTAACGTGAAAGCGAGATCAGCATCTTAGGTAAAGGCGAGTCTTCACATTATCAAGCGTCTCGACGCCTTCGCTTCTGTTTTTCAGCTGTGCAAAGAGGGCGAGTGCCGCCGTCGCAACCCTCGTTGCCGGGTCTGCCAGGCCAGTTCGCCCTGACGAACGGGGATGCGGTCGCGTGTGCCAGCCTAAACGGACACTCTTACCTCTCGTCGTACATAAGCCTGTTGCTGAGGGCGGAGCCCTATCCGACCTCGAGATACGGCCAGTGCATGCAGCCCAACAACATCATGGGCATCGACAATATCTGCGAGCTCGCGGCGCGACTGCTCTTCTCGGCGGTCGAGTGGGCCCGGAACATTCCGTTCTTCCCGGATCTTCAAGTGACGGACCAGGTGGCCCTGCTCAGGCTAGTGTGGAGCGAGCTGTTCGTCCTGAACGCGAGCCAGTGCTCGATGCCCCTCCACGTGGCGCCGCTTCTAGCGGCAGCGGGTCTTCACGCCTCGCCGATGGCGGCGGATCGCGTGGTCGCCTTCATGGATCACATCAGGATTTTTCAGGAGCAAGTGGAGAAACTCAAGGCGCTTCACGTCGACTCCGCGGAGTACAGCTGCCTCAAGGCCATCGTCCTCTTCACCACCGGTGAGTCTGAGATTATTATTCGACCGCTCTGTACTCAGTTTGATTTAAGTTAGAGTATATTTAAATACTTTTTTTTTCTATCTTGACAATAAAAATATACGATGTGTAAATTGTGACTCACCACGATTCAAAATACGTAAAGTACTTCTAAATATAGATACGCAAGTTTTATTCAAAAGACTCAATTCCGCATCTACTAAAAGTCACGCAACCCATTGAAAGTTTTTTTCAAGCTTTGTCAAACCACCAGTTCTTTTTATTGAAGAAAAAAAGACAGCATATAGATACTATCTTATGAAATATTATCTAGACGAGCGCGCGATGACAGATTCGTTATGAATTCCCCTTGAAAAACGCGCCAGAAGAACTATAAAACCATCTCGCTTCGCGTTTTTGCGTCTAGCATGAGCCGAGGGTCTTCACGACATATTCCCTACGTTACAACGATACTTCGGTCGTCGTCCGTATTACCCGCGACTGCCTGCCTGTCCCGCCTATAATCGTCATGACGATGCTATCTCGAAGACGCTCGTTGTCACGTAGCCGCGATCCTCGACGGGGCTAGAGAGGCTAGCGGCGCACCGAGAGGGACAATGCTCTTTCTCTTCCCCCGATTGCAAAGCCTCATGGTTCCTATACCACGTACCGGGTGGCAGGAGAGCGCGCGCCGGAAGAACTCTCCGAGCATAAGCAGAATGGTTCTCTTCATTTCTCTCCCTCTTGCTCTCTATGTCTCTCCAGAGAAGATGTACGCTCTCTCGACATCGTCCGTTGCTCGCTGACCGCGGGCTGCGTCTAATCGACGTAGCGGAGATATTATCGCCGCCGGTACGCCTGCGACTGTCATCCAGCAGCGCGATTCCCGTCGGGACCAGGAGACGACGGCGACGGGATGACGACAATTCACTGACGTAACAATGTGTAACGCCGCGGCGACGCGGACGTACGTATGTACGTACCTTCGTTGTGTCGCGATCGTCATCGAGCCGTTGAGACAATGCGTTTCTCCACTTCCCTCTGTCCGTCTCCCGCCGCAACGTGTTCTCGCTCCCCGAAGCCAATCTCTAGTCCCGGTATCTATCTCCTGCCTTTCCCTCTATCTCTCTCCCTCTTTCGCCGCCATCCGATGACAACCGTATCCTGTCCGAACGAGCGCTCGCGCGAGCTATCTCCCGGCCCATCTGCTCCTTTCTCCAAGAGGAATCACCACCATCGCATACGCATCACGTACACCGAGAGGATTTCGGACTGGGCGATCCTCTTCTGCCGGTGTATTCTCTTGCTGGATGTGCACGCACGTTCGCACGCACACGACTCGCGACCGGGCGGTAGGTTTCAGTCAGGGGGGGTCGACGAGGACGATGAGGAGAACGGCGGCAGCGGCAACCACGACGATGGCCCATGCTAAAGCATCTCGCCGTAGATACGAGACGGGGGGCTATTTATTTCCGTGCTATATGGGCACGCTTAGCTCGGCTTAGCTTATGCTAATGTCCCCATTCTCAGGGAACCACCTCCTTTTTGCCCCGTTCGACTTTTTCTACTCTTTCTGCGCCCGGACGCGATCGCTGGACCTCTAGTCCTTTTCTTCCTCGCATATTCTTGTTATATGGGTGAGCCTTACGACTTTTCTCCCTTCTCTTCTCCCTTACGACTTAACGTTTAAAACTTAAGCGTGCAGCTCAAGTTATATGCAATCTTTTTTAAATGCAATTATATTTTTATAGAATGCTCATGTATGTATGAATAAATCGGGAAAGTTTTTTGACTAATTTGAGATTGTAATTATTAAAAGAGAATAATACAAAACAAGGTAGAATATAAAGTTTCGATTAATTTTCTAATTTATTAAATTGTAAATAAAAATTTTAAAAGTAAAAATTGACTAGAAATTAATTAACTAATGCTAAGATTTTATTAATTGCTTATAATGTTAAAAGTTTAATTTATGAAAAATGATCCATTTTCAATGATTTATTTAAAAGAAGAAAATATTTTACAAATTCATATTTTTAAAAAATATTATTTATTTATTATTTGTAATTTTTTCATCGTGAAGTTAAAATTTTATTTTTTTACTTATAACTTATGAATATTTGAAAGTGTGTCACATACAAAACTTACTTTAAAAAAATTTCAAACATCAAATTTGAAAAGATTTTATTAACTTTTAATTTATTCATAACAGAAACACACACACGTTAGAAATTAATACTGTTTAATAAATTTCCGATAATCTGTCGTAATATATTGAGTACCGATAATTCGAGATAAGCTTATTATTCAACACAGTTAAAAAGTTAAAAATATTGTTAAGGTTAAAAAGCGAATGGGCTAGAATATATCATTTCGTTCAATTTAACATAACGGAAGGCAAAAGCAGGTTTGTAACCTGCGACCATGAATGAATTCGTTTGAAATGAAAAGCAGAATGAATGTTCGCACGTATCGTAGCACGTTATTACTCTAATCGAGGTGTGTTACTTTAGCGAAACGTAGAAGTAACGAATGCAAAGTACATTATTGCATCGAGACTGGTATGCTATTTAAGATTGCATTGCGAGATAATGAATGGCCGTCACTCAAATTTTTGTTCCGTTTGCTTCACATAAATAAGAGCGTTTGATGCTTAACGTGATCGTGAGAAACATCTAGTATCGTGATGATTACTTCAACTGGTCTGATGTAAATTGCTATTACCAGAAAACATATGTCATCTTATGTCAATCCGTTTAAATTATCTTAGAACCATCTAATATGTTGTCTAATATAATTGAGTTGTTTTTGTTGCCCACAAGAACTATGTGTATTACGAGAACCAATTGGTTAATCTTCGACAATTAGAGCAAAATTTAATAAATTCGTAATTAGCCTACACATTTCTATTTATTAGTTTATCCTTATAATTGTGTATTTGGAATTTCATGACTATTTATAATTATTTCTTATTTATAAAAAACAAGTAATGTAAAAGAACAATAAGAAACTGCTAGTTTCTGCATTAAGATGTTTATTTATTATTGAACCATTTATTATAAAAGTTACGTCAGCCAAATCTAATTACGATAATGGTAACTGAAACGACCTGTCTTTCATATTCCAGTATCTATCGTATTTTATTATAATAATACATGTGTTTAGCGTTACTTCGGAAGACTGTGCGATTACGGTACGTTACATGTCGCGTGTAATTGACGTGAAATTAGCGTGTCCGGCGGCGCGAGAGCGGATAAACTTCTTTCCGCTTCTCTTCTCTTTCTCTCTCTCTCTCTCTCTCTCTCTTTCTTTTTCCTATAACGGGAATTTCTCTCCGCCCGCGAGACGGAGGGTTGCGACTTTTTTTCGTACACCCCCGTGACCGTCGGACCACGTGTCTAATTGTTCGGATAAAACGGCGGAACGAGGGCACGGTGCATAAAATACGTTTAGCTGGCTAAGATCGGCCGTCTCTCAGCTTTCTCCGGTGTTGTGTATGCGCGAGATATTGCATACCTGGTGGTTCAAAACGTTCGAGCGCGCCGCCGCTTGAATAATCGTCGCCCAAGATCATTACATCCCCGACGTCGATACATCGGCCGTAATTATACGGGAAAATGAGCTTATCCGCGCCACGATAACTCTCTCTCTTAGCTAGAAAGACCTTTAATTGCAAGAATAACCGGCGCTGCTATTTATCCCGCGATCAGTAATGCTTCCCGGGGATCTTACGATCAATTTCGAGACAATTATTTCGCGTCACGTTGCAAAATCGAGTCGAAGAGGGGTTGCTGATATTTTTCCGGCTCAGAAGCTAATTTATTTTCCCGTAAAGAATTCCCCTGTATAAGATATATAATTTTAATTAACCATGATAAATAAAAGAAATTACATATGCTTCTTTGCTGATTTCATCAAGTGAAAATTCGAAATGCAAGTTTTATCGTTCTCTCTCCATATCCTCTTTGAGAACAAGAGGGATTCCCAGAACCATAATTTTTGTGATAATTTTTTTGTTTCTTCAAATGTTTTGTGCGTGTGACGTTGGTTCTATTCGACAAACTTTCGTTTTGATTTTTGCGTGTTTTCCGATATTGAAATTTACGTTTTATTTCAAAATTTGTCTGAAAGATAATGAGAATCTCTGAGGTCCCGAATCACATAAGCTAATGCTTTCTGCCCAGTTAACTCGCGAGAAGTCTCGTCGCGAAGAAAAACGCGCGACGAATCGTTATCAGCCGTCTCGTTTCCCGCTCGAGATCAGGATGGTCGATTTGCTCCGAAATCCAAGCTGCGCTACCTTGGATAAGATCGGGCGCGTTATCTCGGCGTGCGCCGCGCCGAGCCACCCCGTAGAGGTGGGCATGTAAATGCGCGCGGCGCGGATATATTTATGCGAGAGAGGGTATTACCGGAGCCCCGCGCGAGCGAGTGTGCGGTACCTACGTGTATCTTGATGGGAAACACTCCCACGATTATGTGGCATGCAATGCAATTCCCTCTACCTCTGCGCCTTGCCCAACAGCAACCATCGAGCGCGAGCGAGCCTGACGAGCGAACGGGCGTGTTGCTGGTACGTCGTCGTTGCGTTTCTGCACGGATGCCACCGGTATTTAACGATCTAATTAAGAACGTAAGCTCAACGAGGGACTGCCGACATCGGTCTCCACGAGAGAGGGAGAGAGAGAGAGATGTAGATCTCGCGGCATCTCTGCGGCGCCCCAGCCACTTCCGGCTACCTACGCGTTGACTTTTTACCGCGCGTGTTCGACGACGCTGAATGTATTATACATCTCATTGATGCTAATGAACGGGAAAGAAGAGTTGGACAATTGCATGGAGAGATAATTGTTAATGAACAGGTACTATGGTATTGATATTTATTTAGATGGAGATTTAAGATTTTTATTTACGGTTGTGAAATATCTTGAAGTTCTTAGGACTCGTATAAATTATAATATATTCGCTGAAATCTCGCAGTTCTTTCTCGTTATTAATAATTTCTCGATGATATAATGTGATATAAGAATAACATTAAAAAGAAATAACTAACATTTTTTTACTTTTTTATATGCGTTATCTATCTCTCACATTTTTTGTCATAAAATAATTTTGAAATCTCTTCTCAGCGTTTTAGAACTAAACGAGTTATTGCGCTACTTATGATCTATGGTATTCGCAAATAATGTCTGACATACTGCAAGATATCATTGTCAGGCTTGTTTATACATACGCTTTGAATAAATACACTCTAATAAAATATACTTAAGCAAATGTATTAAAATTTAAATAAATCGGTAAACAGCGGGGAATGGAATAGCTTCAAGGGACATTGGGAAATCGAGCGAGATGAATGCGAACCGCTGTAGCCATGGGGTTCTCGAGTACCGCGTGCCGGTATGTTTAATAAAATATTGCCACATCATTAATGTAGGCACTGCGCGAGGCCGCATGGTCATTCTTCTTTTTTCTCCATTTCCTGCCGCCATCGATGACTCGGTACATTCGGACAGGGCACCCTCTATTCGAACCTAGGTACGAGACTGACGTAACGATTGGTACACACCCACACCTGTCAGCCACCACTGACAAGGACTGTCAATAGTAATTACACCTTAATTTCATCACGCAAATATCTCGGTTCGCCGTTCCTCTTTCCTCGTGATCCTCTGCCGCATTCTTCGATCGATCGACTAACGTTTCGAGCTTTTTTCGTCAGAAACTGGAAGATATGTAGAAATTAATCTAATCTTAATTGCTATAAAATTATAAGAGATAAAAAACACAGATTCAAGATTATTTTAGAATTCTGGAAGAATGGATTACGTATTGTCAATTTTTTTCACAGTTTGATTATCTATAACTATTGTTTATTTATCGTTTTAAAAATTGTTTATTTATAATTAATTATATATAAAAATGTAAATTTTATCACACACTAAAAATTAATTTAGCTTTTTTAACATTCGCACTAACACGAAACGGGTTCCATGCTTGCACGCATTTCGATATTTTTTAAATATAAATAGATAGAGGAGATGCAAAACTCTCTTTTATTCGGTGTCAATAAATCCCGGAAGATGATCCGTGAACGGGATGTGCACTTCGCGTCCCGAATTCACAATCGGATACCAGACCACGCCGATTCGTCGCGATTGTTACATCGGGCCAACATTAATATCGTTCATAACCGCGTTCCCGAATAGGTCGGCGTATTATTGATGCGTTTATCATTGTCGTTATTATCGCCGTCTGTCCGTCCGTACTCACCTGTTAACCTCGGATAATTTATCGACGTGACGAAACAATCGTGCACTCGAAATGTCGAACTCGAGCGGGAAAGAGCGTCCTGTGGATGATACAAGAGGTGAAGGGGAAATGGGAAATGCAGAATGCAGGATACGGGATAGAAATCGCTTCGATGTGGTCAAACCACGTCACCGACTAATCAGCGTCTATCACGGAACGAATCTAAACGATCGAAGTCCAAGCTTGCCAGACGTTCGTCAATTAAGTAATCATGATTTCCAGTTTCCGTGATATAGTAATAGATACCAACGAAATCA
This sequence comes from Cephalotes varians, assembly GCA_037157785.1. Taxonomy (NCBI): domain Eukaryota; kingdom Metazoa; phylum Arthropoda; class Insecta; order Hymenoptera; family Formicidae; genus Cephalotes; species Cephalotes varians. The sequence goes on from JANQDE010000054.1 coordinate 1,109,065, forward strand.
CGGAAAAATGTGAAAATATCAATGACATTTTGCGTAATTAGATGAATCATGAGACTTCTTGTTATTCTCTTTTGTGACTCTCGGCGAATTTTCCTGTTTTGATATCATTAGTTGAAGGATTGTAATTAACGCAAAAACTGTTTAGATAAATGAGAGATTTCCGTCTTTCTAGCAATAATTTAAATGTTCATATAATATTTAAATATTTAACTATTATATATTTGACTACAACAAAAGTAAAAGAAGATAAATGATTTAAGTAATCATTTTTATATAATATAGATAAGTTTCATTTGATTGGAATACCTTTAAGAATTAAGAAAAATATTTTTTTAAAATTGATTTAATAACTTAACAACTAAATTAAATTTACTTTTTACAATATTTCAACGATTTATAAATTTTTAATGTATTATTTTGCAATAGAACATGACTTTAATAATAAAAAGATATATTGTACATAAAAAATGTTATATAAAGAGTACCATTTAAAAGTATTCGTTGTGAAATATAAAATCTCGAAAAACATGACTCGTCTCATATAGAAATAAAATCGCGAAATAGAATTTTCCCTAAATATCTTTGAACTACTAGAAACATGTCAATCTCATTGTCAGAGAAACCGACGTAAAGAAAAAATACGAAGTCGCGCTTAATGATGACACTCGGTTCCTCGCGGCTTTCGTTCGCGTTTCCTCGCGGCTTTCGTTTGCGGCTCGAAGAAAAACAATGCAAATGCCGACGCCACTGTGAGGCACATTGCGCTGCAAACTACCCGGCTGTGTTCGAGAGGGTGACGACTCCAGTGTTGCACCCGTACGTATATACATACACATAGAGATCCACACCAAAAGAGAGATGGTGAAGGGGTAAAGAGATGGACGGCGGTCGCAGCGGGATGCGGAGGAACTGCGGAGGGATGTGTTATCTGTGAACCCGAGTCCGCGACCCTTCCTATCCTATAGGCCGGTGTTGGGCCCTCTATCTCGCATTGTTACGCCGCGCGCCGTTGGGTCGGGGGTTCTCGCCACCCCCGAACTCTTGACTTTAAGCGTTACCCATTTTCATTTTATTATCTGCCCTCTTCATCCGCGCATCGCGCCAGCGATATTCGAATCATGCTCGCGCTCGCTCCGACGCGTCGTCGCGATCCCGCGGGACGAAGACTCGGACGTAAATTGGGGGATACCCCGGCGTCGCGAATTGTGATCGATTAACTTGTCAACGAGCATTGGAGATTAAATCGTTGTGTTTTTCTTTAAGTTGAGAGAATTATAACAACGCCGTTACAATTTCACGTTTTTTACTGTCTAATTTTGATGGTACAAGTTCTGTCTTGATATTTTTTTAATTAGCATTTTAACAGCGTTATTTATATTAATCAATAAGTGCAATTATTACTTTGTATCTGTGTTTTTATTCATTAAATAACTTCAAGAACCGAGATAACTTTGTTCATATACGTCATATTAAATTAGCACCGCTAGTAACCGGATTATTAATGTTCTGTGTTTTATGTAATATGTACTTTGCGTGATTATTTCGATTCCATCTTATGCAAGAAAAGAGAGTGACAAAAGAGGTATTATTTATTGTTGAAATACCGAACTGATATATGCTAGCGGGATTTTATTAAACTTCAAATATTTAAATTAAAAATATTCGCTAATTTTATATATTTGTGTGTGTGTGTGTGTGTGTGTGTGTGTGTGTGTGTGT
>JANQDE010000054.1:1110933-1143653 GCA_037157785.1 Cephalotes varians
GAATTTACATGCTATGTAAATGCACTGACGAGTTAAAGTTATATAATCCATCTTAAAGAGGATGCTCAATTAACTGAATACTGAACGAAATAGAGCGTAATACATTATATCGCTATAAATATCGGTTAGATTGCAACACATTAATGACGCGCGGAAAATACTAAGGCTCATTATGGTTGTAAGGTAATGATTCGCAGAGGTCGCATTAAATCGGATCATTATCGCGGTAAAAGAAGCATATTGCCTTCTCGCAACTGTTCGAGAGATATAGAAAATATACAAAGTATAATAAAAATCTCGTAAAAGACAGATTTAGTTCTAAATAATATATTCGATTTTTTTGAAATACAGAAAGATATGCTTTGTGCAATGTCTCTTAATTGATTTTTTTTATATTGGATATATATTACATGTAGCATTTTGAATTTCTACACCTTGCATTTTGATGTTGTGGCATTTATTAGTTTTTATAATTCGATTAATCGTCGTTCAGAAGACTTTCAAATTAAAATTTTCTTTCTAAAATGTTCTTATACGTATTATCTGCATGCCTCTACACCATTTCATTGCCTTTGAGTATTTATAGGTACATTTTTTAATAGTTACATCAGGTACCTTGAAATTCTCTGCTAAAATTTTTTTTCTAAAAATACATCATCATGAAAGAACTTCAATATATTCTTACAATCCTATCGTGATGTATGAAAGCACTTTCTATCTAATTTCCGTGATGCATGTAGTTTTGTTATATCTATTTCGTTGCTGCTTGTGTTGTAAACAGCGTATTCGGAGTGCCATCGGCAAGAGAGAGCGGATACTCTCGTGTCCGCATGCATATTCCTTATCGCCGTATCGCAGGGCAAAGGGTTGCCCCGGCATTAGAGTAAGCCACGGTATTAACCCCGGAGTTTAATATAAACAGCGAAGCGGGGTTGCTTGGTGTCCCGCGAGGGGTGGCGAAGTTAGGGCACGGTCGAAACACGTGACCGCCGGACAATGCAGCCGCCTTATCGACGTCGTCGTGGATAGCACCGCGGATGGCAAACCCAGGTTGGATTTTCCGTGGTCCTTTTGCTAATCTAACTCCTCCCTACACGCGGACCGTCCCGGCTGAAACAAAACTGCGTCCATGCGTCGCTTAACCCTCCCACGTGCACATCCGCAAGCAACGCGTCGCGGATTCGTTCGAGTGTGATATCGCGAACGATGGAAACAAAGAATCCCTTTTCGCCGAGGGTTGGTCTGAAAAAAACAGCCGGTTGTAGAGATTTGCGTTGAATTTTAAACGTAAAATTATATATAAAGCGTTATATAAAGCGATTGAGTCTTGGAAAATTTGGAAGGAATATTATGTCTGTACAATAATTATTTGAGTCTTGTTTCAAGAGCAGTCAAGTTAAAAATTATTTAGAATAAAGATTTAAATAATGATTATATAAATGTTATAAATGCGGATTTTTATAAAGAGTCTAATTAAAATCGCAACTACTAAAATCGCTACAAAAATGATTTTGCAAAAATATAAAAAATAAGATAGTAAAAATTGATATTAAATTATATTTTAAATCAAATTTATTAAAATGAAATAATTTTTATATATAATTTGTATAATTTAAGAAGGAAAAGGCCTCTCTGAAGAAACGTGAAGCTCAACACTGACGCACAAAATTCTCGGACAAATCTCATATTTCTTGTACGCAACCGAGATGAGGGTGAATGGAATATGAGGAAAGGAGTAGGGGGGTGTCAAAGAGGATACGAGTCGTTTCTCCGTAGCTGCCTATTGCCTAGTTTCGCCGAGCAGACGGCGAAGCGACCGCGTTTTATTTACGCGCAAGCGTGTTTTATGGCCTCGTTTTTGACATGGGGAGGGCGCTAAATATGCGGGAGAAAGACCGCGCACATCCCATAACAGTCTGTCCGCGTGCGGGACTAACTTCTTCTTTCTCGTTGTGACGCGTCCGCTATCGCGTCGTCACGCCGTAAAAATAGCGAACGCATTGGAATCCCTTACTACATATTACCTACCAGGATTGTGCGGTACCTATTTCGAGAATATCGACATATGACGTTGATACGCAAAACGTCAAAATTACGATGAAGAGAGAATTTGTACTCTAAAACTTTAAATGTGTTGTATAATTATTTTAAATCGATTATTCTAATCATTTAACATTATATATACTTCGCAATGCGTAAATAAATGTTCTACTAAATAGCGTTCTATTAGGAAAAAATAATTCCCGTACAGATTGCGATATGTATTTAATTAAAATCTATGGTACATTTATAAGATATAATTAAAATCTCGTGTCTCGTTTGTTTTTGAAAAAATTATTCCGTTTGCATTTACAAAATACGCAAAAGAAAATACGTCTATATATCCGAATTAATTTACAAAAAGGGTAGTTTTTGCTGTAACAACGTTCATACTATCACAGTAACAATGAAAGATTTTTTTCCACAAGAATGCGATAAATCTATGATTTTTATAAGATATTTTTGTTTACTGTAATTCAAATTAAGCTTAAAAAGGCTTACGTCATTTTTGTATATCGTATACTCTGTACTCGAACTACGAACACAGAGTGTTAAAGTCAAGTGATCTCGTTTACGCATTTAAACACTCAGCAAGTGCAATCGCTATAACAAACGCGTTACGACGTGCGATACTTTTTTCCGCCTCGTCAATGAATTGTCGGCCTACGCTCATTAGTGCGCACGGTCAAATTTAGATCCCCGTATAAGTCGCAAGGTCGAGAGAGCAGCTTTTGGAGCGTGCTTGAGCAGGAGATTAATCGCGCCAGCGCGCGCGCGCTCGCTTCGTTTTTTTTTTTAACCGGAGCGGGCACCCGCTAAAGAGAATCACCGCAAAACCGAAGAGAGCCCTCCGTTGCGGTTCCCTGCCCCTTTCTACGCCCTCCGGCGAGAAACGGTCCCGGCCCGGGGACTCTTTAAATTAGGAACAAATGCGCCTGGAATTTACGGCCCTCTCGCCGATTTACGTCCTTATTTACTCGACGACGCCGTTGGCCTCGCCAACGTGGTTTTTGACGATCGCTTCCCTTCCGTGACCCCTCCTCGCATAAATCCACGCTAATTTCTTTCGCGATGGTAGGCGCGCGCGCCGAACGCATTCTTCTTCGAAACGTTCTTCTGCCAGCGCGCAACTTTTATCTTCCTCTACATGCTTGACGCACACGATGATTCGCGACATACGGTAGATTAATCCTTAAACGTTTGTTCGTACCCGGAAGGTGGTAATAAATATTGGATGAAAATGCTAAGTTGTCACGCAGTGGATATTAACTCTCCGCCGTTAGCAAGCATCTGCGTCGCAATCATGATGAAGTCGCGAAAATTGTTTTCAGATTTTTTTGCTATTCGTTTGCTGACGTGAACGATTTATATATTCGAAGAAACAAGAAAAATGATAATGATTTATTAAATGTATGGATAACGATAATAAATTAATGTAAATAAATACAATAATAGGACATAAATATTAAAATATTTAAAAATGATTTGGATTAAAGGCAGGATATAAAAAGATAAAAGAATTTATATAATAGTTAGTAGTTAACAACGTTCTGTTTATATGTAATAGTTGATAATGACAACGCTCTGTTTTATATTAATAATTAAGAAATATTATTTAGTTGTTCAATCTTGATTAATATTCTTAGTCGATTATTCTTTATATCTTGATTGAAACGACGATGTATTATGACATCGTTCAGAATTTAAGTTCTATCACTCTTTTCTATGGATATTATGCAAATCAGTGAATCGGCTTAGCCCCACGAATTGTTATTTCGACCGATCACATTACGCCCAATTCGCAGAAGAGAATCATTTTTCGTGCCTCGTAAAAGTTGAAGTTTTCGATCTCTGTGTTCTCTTCCTGCTATAACTCATGTATTCGCTTCTTTTATCTTCCTTTACATCGTGCGATCTTCGTAAGTTTAAATATGAGAACGTTACAATAGATGAAATAATTAACTTTCTAATTATTATATTTTCTATTTATATTGGCTCAAAGTCTTCTCAGAAGATTTAATGTCAAAAAATATCCTGTAAATAAATTTCCTTTTTCCTCTTTTTTTTCTATCCCCCTTCTCTCTCTCTCTCTCTCTCCCCTTCCTTCATTCGGATCCAGATTCTTTACCGAACTCGCTTTCGAACACAACGCCTCTTACGCTGACTCTACATTCTACATGTCCACGTGCACAAAGACAGGAGCTTCTGGTGACGTTTCTAGTGGAGTAGTAGGTACCGCATGCCATCGCAGCGCGAGTCAGACAATATCGCGCATTCACAGATTGCGCTGTCAGGCGGCTCAAATAATATTCGGGGTGACACGCCATGTATCCGCTATGCGGTGCCGTTGTGTCGAGGGTGTATGACTCAGCATCCCTAACGCGCGGGGGCTACCCGAGGAACCGCAGGGAGATTTAGGAGGTGGACCCTTTCCTCTTCTCGCCTCACTTCTTCTTCGCCTCCTCATCATCCAGCTCGGCTCCTTTTTCGTCTCGGATAGGAGAGAAAACGAGAGAGACCGTCGCACCACGTGTCCGTGACCGATCCAATTTTTTCCTCTACGCCCCGATACGTCGCACACCCTCGTGCGTGGGCACGCACATCCACACGCGCCGTACACGCATGCCTTCGTCTTTCCCTGACTTCTCAATCAGGAACAACCGCATCGACGGCGGTGGGTATCGAGTTTGCCAACGAGATTCGTCACGCTCGATAGATCTTCGTGAAATACTTCGAACTCGAGTTTAAAAGCTCGAGTCGATACAGCCGTCGACCGTTCGGCCGACTACGTCCTACGGGCATCCGTGACGAACGCGGATATGTCATATATTATTCGCATTGAAATTAGCTCTTCATTTCTCGTTAATTTCCTGAAATTTCTGAAATTCTTTAATCTCGCATTTTACTAATTGAAATTTTTTTCAAAAAACATTTATGCATACTTGTTAATGGCGGATAGTTCACTTTGAAATGTTATGTCAATCTAACGATTTGAAAAAAAAATTGTGTTTATATTTTTTGTATGTTTTAATACATAATTTGCTTTTGACTCGTTTTTAACGTCTAATATATAATGCACTTATGTAGATTTTAACCATTATTGAGTTATTGGAATTTCGTTAAAGAAAAATTCTTTCTTTTTTAAACTAAAATCTTTCCACAAATCGATCATTTACATGAAATTATCTAAAACGTCAACGTACGGTTTTCTTTTAAAAAATAGCAATAGAATACCTTGTATGCTTTGTTACTGTTCTTTTCTTTTCGCAAGTGATTGAACTGAAGTTGACATGATTAAACAACTACAAAGTGTAACGAATATGATGAAAATGTTATAGATCGCACAACAAATTAGTTTATAATCAAAAATATTCAGCAAATATAATTGAGCCGGTACTTGACAAACGATTCAAATTTTTATGTTCTCTTTTAATACCATTTTATTGAATGACGCGAATTTTTAGAGAAATAACATGTTTTATCTCTAAATCAAAACTTACAAGCCTGTATTACGAGTTACAAAGGTATATCTTGCAACACACGAGTTAACCGAGTTTAAGACTTACTCAGCTTCGGAGTTAAGTACACACGTAGGCGAGAACGGATATCACGAGTGAAGAAACGCTTTCACCGCGCGCATTACGATCGCGTAAACGAAGGAACGCCCGCATTTGCGAGAGACAAATGTTGCTAAATTATTGCGCGTGCACGCGCGATGACGCGAGTCCATCGAGTCTTCGTGGCCAATCCTCAGGGAATGCCGCAATTCTCGCTGGGAGCGGACAAAGGGAAAGACGGTGGGACCCCAGAACGGAAGAGAGAGACGAGTCGTTTTCCCCTAACAAAGTAAATTCCGTACTTCTTCCCCCAGCTTGCGCTGCGTACGAGCGAAAAAGATTGGCCTTGTGCCTGCGCAGACCGACCTTTAATTAATCTGATTTACATCGGGCTCGATCGCGCAGTACATTCGCGACAGAGCCCACGCATACCTACTCTTACTTCCTAATAGGGCTCTCATTAAGAGCGAAATAAACTGTCGAAAATGCGAATGCCACTTGCGAACTGTTCCTCCTTTTCTCGTGAATTAATCTGGCAAGAACTTTACGTGTGTGAGTTTTCTCAGAAGAGTATGTATAAACTTAAATGTAAAAAAAGTTTATATATGAATTTGTTAATTGTTTAGATTGTTTACTAAATTATTTCTTGAACGTAAAAGAAAGAGAAAGAAATTAATTTTTTATTGTTACAATGAGTTATTATTTATAATAATTCACTGATTTTGAAATTTCCGCATTAAATTTGTTTCTTTGCGACATTTAGTTATGATTATAATGTCTATAAATAAAAGGATACTAACATTATTTCTTTATTTTTTATATTATAATCGTGAAGTACAAAATTTCAAGAAGCTCAAAGAAACAATGGCTAATTACAAGGATAGATTTTGCCAACGATCACGCGGATTATTTTACGAGATTGATCTCAGTGATGTTTTGATCTCGTAATTTAGGTCCACATAACGATAATTTATCATTACGTCGTAATACATTCCGCGACGCACACGCGAGTAATCGACTTTGTGCCGTTGTGTGCCCGCGAGTTTCTACACCACTGTGCCCGGAACGCGGGACTTTTGGTGCTGAAGTGTCAGGCCACTGATAAGCCGAAGGCATTAATTTTACGGCGTGGCCCCACCGCGGTGGTGGTCCATGGACCCTGTCTCGACTAATACAATTATGTTATAACCCCTTGCCAACTCGTGCTTCCAGCACCCCTCGATGCTCTTCCTCTATCTTCCAACACCCTCGCCCCCGATCTCCGGCGAGCCGACTGTCGAGGAGGGTTGCGGAAGCCGAACACGCGTTTGTTTCGAATCCCGTTTACGATCGCGGGCATACCGTGGCATACCCTGCGCCGCAATCTTCCTTTTCCGCGAGCTGAATTATTACAATCGTCTTTGCAATTGAGTAAAATATTTCAAATGCAATTTGTGCTGATTATAACGCTAAAATATCAAAAGAAATTATGACACTGACTTTAGGGAAGGCTTTCGAACATATTATTATGATCATTAGCTCATAATGAGCAATATTCAAAACCATCGTCATAATTTTTTTCGATTTTAGCGTTACATTAAAAAAAAAATTGAGCCTATAATGTCAGTAATTCTTCCAGCATCCCTTTAATAGTAATTCTTAGTAATATTTTTTTATCTTTGACGTTTGGTCGGATCTTTATTTCTACGTAGTTTGAAGTTAGGAAGAATTGCCGATAAACGTGAACCACCTACTTCCACGAGGCACTTGCCGGAGTAGTGCAGTAAGGGAACAGTTAATTCCGTAATGTTACCTCGACGACGTAAATGCTAGAGAGACTCTCTTCGGGGCCGTTCGTGCATGACATAGCTAGAGGCCCCGGAAGATGCCGACGACGTGTGCGCCTAGGTCTTTATTACAACCGAGAAGCGATTTCGCGGTTTAGAACCGTGCTATTAACGCGAGCCTGTCCTATCCTATGTATCTCGCGGGAGCGCGGCCGTCGGACGACCAGCACTGAAATTCCTCGATGTAATCGGCCGATTGGCGCAAGAATACCACATGCGGCAACGCGCATAATGGCCGCGTGATAGATCAGGAATCAGTTCCAAACGCACTAGCGTACAATTCCAAACGCAGAAAACGTAATGCGAACGATGAACCGTTCAGTTTGCGCATTTACTCTTGTCCCCTCCTTTCTGCTTTTGTTCTGTTTGAGTACGCACTCGAGCGCATTCTAATTCCACTTTTACATTGTTATCAACATAAAGAGTTGCAACGTAACGGGGACATGTATTGAAATTTTGCCTTTGGAATAATATCTCTATTTTTGTGCAGATTATTACATCTGGTGTTCCTAAACCACGTATCATGCTACGTCGTAACAAATGAAAAAGCATTACAGATTTACCATTGCCAATACCGACATACTTTCCCAATACATCAAATCATTTTCCCATCAATATTTGCGTCCTTAAAAAGTCATCTAAAAAATTTTATTCATTGATCTTTATTCTGATTCAATAAATAACAATGAAAAAATAAAATAAAAAAATTCAAAGCCGGCAAATGAGAGTAACGGCGCGGTAGTTGTTGCGCAAATACTTAAAAGTATATTTACGTAATTAGTAAACCAATATAATTTTCGAATGTTTTGACTTACATTTAAGCCATCTTCAGTGATGTTCGATAATATTCTTGAGCGCAATTTTTTATTTTCTCATGCTGGTTGATATATCCTCCAACTTTCCACGCTCAGAGGAATAACGTCTCTAGTTTTTAGACTAGGTGATAATTGAAAGGAGTATGTGACAAGTTAATAGATTTCATAAGCAATATCTACTTTTATTTTTGTAGATCTTATTTTAACATTTACATTTTTAATTTTACGTTATTTATTACGACACGCTGTTTTCTATTGTATTATCGATTGATGCAACACCCTTTCTTATTCTGGTTCTCGATTGCGGTGGGTGCGTTTCCGTTTATTACACAACAATTCAGGTAAATTTTTTATTTTATTTTTTCAAACATTGAGAATCCACTCAATTTTTTAGTTCATTATATTTTTTAGTTCATTATATTTTTAAACAACAATGATATGCAACACTGAGATTATTAGGCGATAAAATAATGCCTCGGTCTAGTTACGTCGCGTTTCACGATCAGCATTTGAAAATCCCGGAACGGATTTCTTCGCGAGGCAAGAAGTGCCCTCAATTTTTCAGAGATTAACGCATCGCGATAGGGCGGGGAAGAGTCAAAATGAGGGATAGAGTGCGACGAGAGTGGTTAGGGCTGTCGGAGACGAAACGAAACGAAACGGCGAGCAAGTGGAGCGTAGGAGGTAGCTCGAACGAGGGTTAAATAATCTGGTTAGCCGTTCTCGCTGACCGTCGGGTGAAGTATGGAAATGAAGGGCATTCATTGGACACTGGCTATCACCATGGGCGAGCCAGTTGTGGTTGCCAGCAACCGTCACCATCGCCATCGTCATATGGGGTAGCCGGCGGAGAGAAAGAGAGGGTAGCTCCTCTGGTATCTGCATACAGAGGCGGCGACAAGCTCGCTGAACGAGTGGCTCTGACAATTAACTAACGAGCAGTTGACACAACTTATCAAATCATATCGCGTCGCGTCGCTTCAATTATGCGCGGGAATACCGCGTTTTTTTTTACGGCTCCGTGGACTCTCTGCTTTTTGCGCTTTCGTCACGTCGCGATCTCGCAAAAGCGAGGCAAGTTTAAAGTTTGCGCGGTGGGTTGTGTTCGATCAACGGACTTGTTAACATGTTCGTCGCGCACTGATTAGATATAAAAAAAATTTTTTTTACTAGAAAGCGCATGTACCTGCTGAAAAAATCGAATAGTGTTTTTTAGTTATACAACAATCTTTAGATATGTAATTTAAATCCTTTACTATGTCATATTTCGATATCCAATATCCAAAAGCGGAAAAAGGATTGTATTTTATAGAATATATGTATTTTTATACATAATTGTGAATCTAAAAGATGTACTTTTATTTTTAGAAAATATATACGTATATGTAAAATAAGATTATATGTTATATATTATATTTAATATATTCTTTTAAAAAATATTTCTATCATAGAATTTCTATTTCTAATTATTAAGAAAGTTTTGACTTTTTTTAGGTTTTATATTTTAAATATTGTCTCAAATTTTACACATACATATTACATTTAGAAAATATTAAAAGTATTTATGTTTTTGTGATATTATAAAATAAACAATATCAAACATTTTATAAAAATTAATTTGTGAGCAATCTAGCCAATGCAAAGTATCGCAAAAGTTCATAATCAAATTCTTTTGTTATTATATACATTTTTAATGAATAAATTGTGTCATATGACTTAAACCTTCTTAAAAGTTCATTAAGTCAATTGTATTCGAAATTAATCAAGACTTTCAAATATTATTAAATATTAATTATTAAATATATTAAATCAATTCTAAAAATTTGAAAATTTGTTTAATCAGAAACTCAAGAATCCATAAGTTTATGTAATGACTTTATAAATTGGTTTATTGAACCGCAGGTTATAACAAAAACTTATAAGAATTAGTATAGCATTTATATATCAATGTATATTAATTTCAAGATCAAAGATCAGTTATTTTACATAACTTACTGCGACTGATCTCGGTAACTGGTGAGCAACTTCTTGTCTTTTTATAGGTCATAGTTCTAATTACCTTGCAAAAAATAATTTAATCATACTCAGCGCTAACTAATTGGTTAAACCGGTTTTAAAATATGGAACTGATTAGATTTGTCACGAGTCGAACTGCTAACGTCGATAACAGTCTAACATGTTGATTCTCTCTCTCGCTATTCTATTAACTTATAGAACATAATAATTCTTTAATGATTGCAAAATCAGATCATAAAGTTATATCATACATTTATCTATTTTTCTCAATCAATTTTTTGATATATTGACACTTTCTCTGATATATTCGATTTTTCTTTATAAATTTTTTAATCCTGAGATATCAGTATAATTTTTTTGAGTGTTCGTAATGCGATAAATATACGAAAACAGATTTTTATATCTATTTGTGTCAATTGAGATATGATATATCCGCACCTATAATGTCGAGAGTTAAACTCACCGAAATTACATCGGTTCCAACTGGTCTCGATTATGTTGGCATTCAATATTCGCGTCACGTCTCTCACTATCTAATATTTAAAAGTCAATGTCGGCAATCATTGGCACCTTCGCAGGTGTCAGTGTCGCAACCGCTAGAACCGAGTCCTATCCGAACATGGTCGAGAGAGGGTCCGTTGCTCCGGACACAAGCGACTGGACGATCTATCAAGAACATCGTATTTAACTTAGCGCGGCGTGTATCGCGCGCGTACACGCGATTCCATAACCACACGTATCCACACGTTTACACGCGTTTACGATCGTGCGTGCGCGCACGATGCAGATTCCATGACGCCGGTTGCCAGCCTCCTTTTCCCAGGCAGTTCGATAAACTGGTCGGGGAAGATTTCACCTCGCGAGAGAGCACGTATCGCCTATCATCCCCGCGCGAACTCACGAATGCGTTTACGCCGTGTTTACCTGCGGCCCTCTTCCCCCTGACTCTTCCGTGCAAATCGCTATTTGAGGAAAGCGTTTTCCCCCGCGAATTTCAACGAAGCTGTAGTAGGTTTGTAGAACGAACGAAAAGAAGATTAAGGTATGCCTCTCTCATTCAAAGTATACATTTGTTTACATCTAAATAAATTTAAAATTTATAACAAGCTACATGTTTCGCAATCTGCCTAATAGACACTTCGACTTTGGAACAGTAAATTTGATTTTTTTTCTGAAATATACACATCTTTCGTTTTTTGTAGATTTTGGCAAAATGCAGATTATAAAGTAAATATGTTTTTTCCTTATTATTTTTTAACTATATTCTCTAAAAGTGAAATAATCCATTTGGGTTATTCTCGCTTAATTATCAGTAATAAAAGTAATTTTTTCTATGCAAAGAGTTATTATGATTAGATGAAAGTTTGCGAGAGATTAATATAACAATGAAAGAAATATTCTAAAACTTAAAATAAAATTTTTTTTTAAAGCATAACCTTCGATTCTACAATAAGCTTCTACGATTCAGTAAAGAAACATGTGAAAATTACTCGCGTGTGCTATGTCTTATAAATCCATCAAGTTTCATTAAAATCGGGAAGAGAACTCGCAATATTCCTCGCGAGACGATGATAAATAATTCATAGGATTTCTAATGCCTCAGTGACGGAGATCTTTTCGCTCGACGCCGGCTTTCGCTCGTTCGCGTGATCATGATGCGTCTCTTTCCTCCTTCTCTCTCTCTCTCTCTCTCTCTCTCTCTCTCTCTCTCTCTCTCTCTCTCTCTCTCTCTTTGGCAACGCGTAGGCGTCTGCGGCAGTAATCAAAGTGCGAATGACTGTTTAATCGTAACGCGCGGCACGCGCTCGTTGATGGATGCTGCTGCTGGCGTGCGGCGACAGTTGTCGCGCGACCAAACGACGGCACGCGCGAGAAGATCACTCGAGTTAATCTCGACTCCCGTGGCACGACAAACCACGAGACGCCGCCGACGCAACCGGTCCTCGTTTGCATCGTAACCGAGCACGGATGCGATTGATTTCATTCTCGTTGAGATCTTCTGGTTTTCATACAATCTTGCTAAATCCTGTTTGCGTCCGAAATTTTGTAATAATATTTATCAATCAAAAAATATAAACGCTTTATTGTGATACAATCGAATGCTTAAGAAAGAGACTGATTTCTCGACCAATTTATTAATCTCGCGGTGCAAAAAATTCAATCCAGGCAGTACCATCTGTAATCTGGAAGGATCGGTTAGTTTTCAATTTCCTATTTGTGAAAACAGTGTTTTCACATTAACGATTACTTATTCGTGCACAGAGATATCTTTATATCTAAAAATGTAGATCATTCTGCTTGTGCTTAACAAGCATTACAACGAATGATCGTTTTCAACGACAATATCCCGTTATACGTTCTTGCTAATCGTCGATTAGCTCTATGCAAGTTACTTAAAGGAAGGAGGAAATCGCCGTATATTTTTGTTGTTGCTTTCCGCCAGCGACCTGTCTCACGCTGATCGCAATTATCGAGGCTACACGATTGCGTGGCCTCGACACGCAAAAATATGAATTAACCGATGCCAGTTTGTTGCTAGCTTCGTGAGCAACGCGAGCGGACGGGCGAGATAACATCCCGTGCCAACGCGGTTCTAATAACATTTCGACAAAAATTCTCGGACTTTCATAGTTCGCGCGGATAATCTGATTTCACGTTGCTCGACAACTAAAAGTAAAACCGTTTTCGAGAGAACTTCGAGAACCGAAGAAAGAGAAGAGGAAAAAAGACGCAAGAATGCATTTTAGAGGCGAAGAGAAAAAGAGAGAGAGAGAGAGAGAGAGAGAGAGAGAGGAAAAGGAGATAAGAATAAACAAGGAGGAGAGAGATAAAGAGAGAGAAAGCAAAGAAGATAGAAAGGAGGTCCCGACGTCGAATATCGCCTTCTCTTCCTTCCTTTTCCCTCCCTCTGCGCTCTCCCGAGTCCCTCGAGATGAGAGGGCAGGCCGCCTCGGATCCCGCGAGTGGATAATTATTAATCGTTATTTTCGCCAATCACGGCCGTTTATCTTGAGGCACGCAACGCCAATTATCTATCGGTGGTTCGGCCGATGGGGGAAAGGAAGGAGATCGAAGTCCAAGGAGTGAGAAAGAGAGAGGAGGATGCACTTTGTAAAGAACGGCGAGGGGAGGGGGAGAAGAAAGAGAGAGAGATAGATAGAAATCGCCGGTACGCCTAGCTCGGCTCTTTTACGTTCCTCGGCTATACTTCTTCTCCTCCCTATGCTCGGTTGCACTTCTTCAGATTGCACGTAGCGCACGCGCTCAAGAGAGACGGAGAGAGTGTATTCACATACATATCTACATTACAGGCGTTTCCCTCGCGTTATCCCGTCTAAGGTTGCAGCTCAGGCTGCATTTTGACCCGGAGACTCCGGAAATTCTCGCCGGTCGTTGGAGAGAATCGAAATTTCCTCAGAAATTTAATTGCGCGCGAACGATATCGCGCAATTAATCTTCGTATTTTATTCTCTCACATTATTAATAAAGCGCGGTAAAGATATTTCGAAAAGATGATTTCCTTTGAGCACAACAAACAAGAATGCATTCATATAGTAATAATAGTAATAATTCGGATGAAATGTTTGTGATAATCTAGGACAATTCAATCCATGAACGTTTAGAGAAGAAAGAATTTGTCATAGAGCAGAGTTGCAATTCTTTTTTCTTCCTATATTCCCCGTTTAAAAGTCTAGCGTAATGATATAAATAATTCAGACGTTCGGAATAACTTCAATAAAATATCAATCTTATTGTTATTTACTATAGACCTCGGCGCGGCCGAGCCAATTTTATCGCACAATGACAACAGCGGCGATTCCTTAACGGTAATCCTTTTACCGTGGCAGCCGCAATTTTATTACGGAACGACATTCTCCGAGACTGAATCACTGGAAATGGAATCGCCAGGCAGTCGCGTTGGCAGCCGCCTAATCTAACGCGGTGTGTTAAAGGTGCACGGTGGAGTCTCGCCGATGCTTAACGCGTCGGGCAATTATTAGCTCTCCGAGCGGCCGGCGCGGCGGCGCGCAACGGCTCTTATTTCATTCGCGGCGTTTCCGCGTTGCCCATTTCAAAAAGCCGGTGCCGCTCGTGCGAGGCGGAGATAGGAGAGAGGATCCCGGGGGAAAGAGGGAGAGAGAGAGAGAGAGAGAGAGAAGTCAAGTTCTCGGATAAATTAATCGACTGGTATCGAGGCCACGATGTCGTTAACTTCTCACTGAACTTCTCAATGGGGTGTGTCGCATCGCGATTTGCAGAGAATCGCTATTTTTTCGAGGCATTATCCAAGATAGATGATTTGTGTGTATAATTTCTCATATAATCGCGATTCGTTTGTTTATTGTTAAAATAAACGACTATTTATTAAGCAAAATTGATATCACTCGCTAAATTTTTAGTTGATAAAAATTAGTATGGGAACGATTTATTAATAAAATAATTAAGTCAACAAAATAACATAATAATTTTGCTGGGAAATATTTCTAGTCTATTACTATTTTTTTCTTATGTAATTCTTTATATTTATAAAGATAATTAATCTTTTTTATATACACTTGTTAATTATTTTAACACTCAATATTTTTGATTATATTTAATCATTTTACTATACTTTTTTTACTATTTTAATGAGTTGATCACGAAATTTATAGATGAAACGAATCGCAATAGAGGGACACCTTATATTTGTTGTTAGAAAAAATTTTAAACATCTATTTTATTATATCTATTATCTATTATCTATTTCAATTAAACATCTATTTATTATTTATCTTACACGTCTACGTGCAAAAGGAATGTCTTGTCAGTAATTTTCTTTTCTCTAAATGTTGCATTATTGGACATGCGAAAAATGCTTTACGATTGACTGATAAATACATCGATTCATTTGACGATCTTCCGTATTTATTATCAACCGATCCATCTTGATGAGATCATCATCGCGGGATCAATGTACTCCGAGAGATGCCTCGAGAGATGATCATTCATAACGAACGAAAAAGGGACGACGCACGCGCGATAAAAACCCTTCGCGCTCGAGTTGACCATTTGATAAGGCCGTTCTGAAAGGGCGGGTCGCGCAACAGGCATACGTACATAAGTAACCGGCATCGCTTCCGCATGCGAGCGATGTTCATGCGAGGGAAAGAAGAAAATGGGCGATCTAACGTCAGGCGAGACATTTACATTGGCTCGTGGCGTTCGTTCTTCAGGGTCCATCGATCATGATCCGCGGCGATCCCCGCCGCGCGTATCGCTCGGGGAACACTCGTGTCTTCCGCGTTTTCTACGACACCTTCGCATTTTCCCGGCTCACACGCTCGTGTCGTGGCACACGCAACGTGTGCACGTGATGAACGGTACCGACGGACGCGTTAATAATCCCGAAAGATTGATGCGTTCGACGTGAGTTGCAACGTTGGTCGCTGCTTTATCGAGTAAATTCGCGAGGTTTTCGATTCATTTTGATTGTCACGGATTTTTGCTGCACAATTGCACTACATTAAATTTTATACAATATGCGAACACGATTGTAATATATAATAGTCATAGAATTGTTCAAGGCTGCTTCATATAATTGACAGTGACTAATAATTATAAGAATTGTAGATGTCGTAGAATAGATGTGTAAAATTGAAGAATTTTTACAAGAACATTCACGATGTACGAATTAGAAACAAATTTTTATATTTTCTCTTTTTAATAAATATTATTTAGAAAAATTATATTATTTTCTATTTTTAGGCTATTTTATTTTTAGTATTTACGAATTATTTGTGTCAAGTCTTTTAATTGAATCACTTAAATGTACGTAAGAATTTCAGCTGTAAGCGTAGAATTTTGTCACGCTGTCTCTATTAACGAGAAAGAAACTGTCATCGAACTTTTTACGACAAATTCGCTAAAGACCAGATCTCCACCCTCGAAAAAAAAGAAAGCCGGATACCACTCTGGGGGTTCACGAAGTGGATTTTTGTTCCCCGCGTTAACTCGCTAACAATATAATTTTTCCGCGCATATAATGGTGATCGTTAGGTCTCTCAAACCCCTTTCTTCCCTCTCCGTACTCTCACCTCCCGTTGCTTTCGACGGAAGTAAGGAAAGCCCGATAAAACTTCTCACTTATCCGGACTACCCCTTTCGCTTCACAAATCAGAAAGTTACGAAGAGACTGTCGCCGGAGCAGCATTTGTTCGATTCGGAATGAAGTTTAAAACTCGACTCGCCGCATTGTGCCTCCAACGCTGGCTCAAAGATGTTCTTTGAGCGGAATATCGTAAGATGCCAAATGGCTCGGTGCTCGAGCATTATTATAATCACGACGAGCGGAACTTTCATCTTTTTATCCAGATATACATGTAACTGAATTAGTGGGCCGAAACTTTTAAGGGTATTCTTTAAAAATCTAATCATTTTGCTCATGATATTAAATACCCTCGCGACTAAGCCTCGTATAACTCTATTAAAATGAAGTTCACTTGAAATTAGATAAAATTCGCGCCTGTAAAACTTGATTTTTGTGAGAGAGAAAAACGCTTCGTATCCCATTGCAATCACATTTATTTACAATCACGATCGTGTCGATCTTCGGAGTTTTTTTCCCAAGAATCAATGAATCGGTGGTCTTTGCAATCGTCGAGATCAGTCATCCTGCAACGTGACGTGGCGCAAATATCGGCCAGTCGCGCGTCACCTTCGACGTCGAGATTTTCGGCGGCGGACAATGTACGAGCGGGCGAGTTTCGCGGACTTTTTCACAATGCTATACCTGGACGGACGCTTGAATAAATATCGATCATAGCTACGCAGAAGGAAATATTATTTTCATATACGGCGGGCACTCCGGTGGCGCGCGTCGGGACGCGCAGCTGGCCGACGACAATGCCATCGTAATCCAATAACGCCGGTGTTGTATGTCCGCCCCGATGAAGAGCCGATCCCCGACGACTTCTCTCATCGAATGCAACGGCCGTCGCTGTTGCATCGTCACAGCCAGCCGGCCGCCTCTTTCGCGGTTGCACAACGCTCGAGATTCCGCATCGATCTAATCGCGGTACACGATTAAAAGAAAAAGAATCAGCTTGAAAACAACTTTATCCAAGCCGTATCCATTCCGTATCCGTATTATCAAAGTCGTTTCCAAAATCTATGAAACTTCGATATTCGAGAGTGCACGTATTTTTGCTTTTGGATTAGTCGAAATGATTGAAGATGTACACGTGACATTACACATTGCGAGCGTGATGGATCAAAATAGAGAAGAAAGAGAGAGAGAGTGTGTGTGTGTGTGTGTGTGTGCGTGCGTGCGTGCGTGCGTGTGTTTTTTATTAATTTAACGCATGCAAACTTTCACGCGTGATCGCCTTAGCTTGACGCACGAAATTCAATTCAAAAACATCAAGAGATAGTTAACGCCAAAATTTCTGAAAAGGAAGGTATGATCTTACTCTACTGTTTCCCCTCCTTCAACCGCTCGTAAAGCTGCAAGAAGTATCTCGGTTAGGGTTAATGGAGTGGCGATTAAAGACGAGAAAAACAGGAAGAGAAACCGCAGTCGGTGCGATATCTTGCTGCGAGGCACGCGCGTATACGTTCGCTAAGCAGGCAGATAGGATTACGCGATATTACGACCGCGGCCTCTCTCTCTTTCTTTTCCCGATGAGATGAGCGCGGAGCATTCTGTGTGCAGCAGCATTCGGCAAATCGGATAACCTGGCGCGACAATGAGCCGGGAAGGTTAAGCGTGTTTGCCCTTCTCTCGAATGCCCATTCGCGACACAATGGCCGCTGCCAGGGCGCTTTTCAGTTCTTTTCAGAAGAGGGAGGGGGAGGAGAAGGTAGGATTCCCCCTTAGGTTACGTATATGTATGAGCGAAAAGATCCAAGAACGAAACAGAGACGGGGGGAACAGAGAGAGAGAAGAGAAGTGAATTAAATAGAAGAGATCCTAGAGTCCTCGCTTTCTCCTTTCGTCGTTTTAGGATCCCGGCATTCAGGAAGTGAGACCACCGGGCCCAGCGAGCGGCTGAAGCCCCAACGGCACGAGTTCCGCGCGTCTCCAGCGAGACTCGAAGAGTGCACGCCCAGATCGGCCACAATGAGCCTAATCAACCGACGAGTGTACACACAATCGACAACAAACCATATATATCTGTGCCGAGGAGTCTCCTCCGCGGGCGACGGAGAGAACGGAGGCGATCTTTATCTAGGAATAGCGGAAACGTGACCGAAATTTGTTGCTATTGCGGAAGAAGACGGCGGCTGTCAGCTGCCGCAGAGAGCCCGGCAGAACGCTTGACGAATCGCGATGCGATGCGATCTTGACGATTTTTTAAAATGGTCGTGGCGATTCGATGTGCATATTACGATGAGGAGCGTATTTTACGGCACGGATACCGAAGAAAGAATCCCGTGCTTCTCCTTCGGAGTCGTTACGAACGTCAACGTATAAATACGCGTCCCATTTATTCGCCGTCTTTTCATACGCGACTCATGCCATCCATGACTTTAACTTCACATAAAACGTCCGGCTGTCGCGTTATTTTCTAATCGCGGTTTCTTACATTAAATTGGACTTAGCTCCTCTCTAGTGGAAGCTAAACAGAATTTCATGAATCATTATTTATGGTAAAGATGAAATTGAACATACTGTAGTTGTGTATTTTTGCTTATTAATGATTAAATTAAAATAAGATAAGATACCACGAAATATAATTTTATTCAGTAAATAATGAAATATTTGCACTGTGTAAAACATTTTAACATTAAAAGACTGATTAAATATTTGAAAATGAAATCACGTAATCGTATTTTAAAATCTTCACTGAATAAAACTGTTAGTTTTTAGAAGTTACAAGATACTAAACAACAATAAAATGAAAAAATGGGAAAAGAAATATATAATAATAAGGAATTGATAAAATTAATATAATAAGGAGTCATGTTATTTAATCTATGAAAGAAACTTTGAAAGTTGAATGTTGAAAGAAGCTATGGCAACGTTGGTCCAGTGATGGCACGTCCATCAAAAGCGTCAAGGAGGCTTCCTCGTGGTCGACATATTGCGCGAAAGCATCGATCGTTTATCTCGGTACAACGATCTCGCAAGAATGGGAAGTCGGGATTCGAAAGACAGACGAGGGGGGCCCCGTGGTTCGAGAGGTTCCAGCTGGCGCGGCTCAACACGCCCATGAAGTGGCGGTCTCTCGCTCTTATAGTTCAGTGAGACTACGACGACGCCGACGGCGAAGAAGAAGAAGAAGAAGAAGAAGACGACTCGGCACGTGTTTGACTAAACACTCGTGCGGTCGTTATCTTGTTCACGCTACGGCGAGAACGAGTGGGGCCCATTGGGGACAGAGCGATGCGCCCAAAACATGGGCCATTCTTCCGCGTACCGGGGAACCGGGATCGGAGAAGAGAATAGCGATGCCGCGACGCGCGTCGGTGCATTACCAGTCTGCCAATGTACAAATCACAGCCCATTTACTCCATTCAGCGCGACACTCGTTTAACGACACTCGGACGCGAGAGAGGACGGCCGTAAATCCTCGCCGGGCCTCGTGCCCTTCTCTCTTTTTCTCTCTTCATTCCTTGAATCGTTCTGTCTCTTTTCTTTCGATCGAAAGAATATTGGTAGGTCCCCGAAATTTATTATCGAAGCCTGTATATCGATTGCGTGTTTTTTTTTTTTTTAGAAATAAATAATAAAAACTCATGTTAATTTGAGATTTTATTGAATCGAATTCGTGAAATTCGAAACGGGAAATATGAGAGAGTTTATATACTTTTATAATTAATCTTCTGGGATAAAGTGTAATACTTCCATGAAAAATGTCACCGTAAAATATCCCTTTCTTATAACACAGTGAATTTTTTCGTTTAAATTTAGATTCTCTGCGGGTTAAATAATAATCCAATTAAAATAAGATTTACGAAATTAGTCTTTATATTATTATTTTGAGTATTTATTTGTAGTAAAATCCTTGATTCTGCTTGTTAAAAACCTTCGAACAATCTTGTACACAATCTTCTTTCCTTTAACTCATTTATTTTACATTATGTGTCGTAACTTCAACACGTGTATTCATGTTATCTATCTTTATGTCATACTCATTTATTATTTATCGAAAACAGCTTTTTTAGAAAAAATTTTTCCGGAACATGATGCTTTATTTCTCTTTCTCTATCTTTCTCTCTATCTACGCGAGGTCCACAGAGGGTACCGGTTTACCTTACGGACGATGTTACGTAGCCCGTTTCAGTATAACACGAACGAAGCATACGAAGCTACTTCTTTGCTGTTTATATCCTATCCTGTGCATGAATGCGCTCGCGCGTAAATACGTAATCGTATCGCGTGAATGTGTGCGCCACGTGAGTGTTCGCGAGCAGACTCGTCCGTGTTCCCCGTGTATGCAGGTACCACACAGGACTACCACCTTGGTAGTATCTTGATAACACGACTCCTTCGCCGTGCGCAAGAGAACGCCAAGTCGAACCTCAGTGATCCGCATTCGTCCCTATAGTGAACCAGACTTTTAAAAAATCGCGAAACGTTATATTGGCACAATGTTTCCGTTTTTTCTTTTTTGTATATTATATAAAAAAAAAGAATTTTTCGAAAAATAAAGCTTTCTATATATTATAAAAAATTCGAGAATTTATGAAAATATTAATTCGATGAATCGATGTTAAGAATTTTGATATTAGAGAATTTAGCGTTTTACAACTTTAAATTTAAATAAATTCTTTAAATCGCTTTAAATCAAATTTAAATTTCACTAAATTAAACTAAATTAAAAAATTACTTTGTTTAATTTTATGAATATTAGATTGTTTCTTGTCTGTTTTTTCTATTATTAAATATGAGTAAAAAATTAGACAATATGTTTCTTTTGTTTTACATTCAAAAAGTCTAACAAGAA
The DNA here is from genome assembly GCA_037157785.1 of Cephalotes varians. Classification (NCBI taxonomy): domain Eukaryota; kingdom Metazoa; phylum Arthropoda; class Insecta; order Hymenoptera; family Formicidae; genus Cephalotes; species Cephalotes varians. The sequence goes on from JANQDE010000054.1 coordinate 1,132,116, forward strand.
AATTAGTTAGGGAATATGTATTAAATAATTTATATCTCTAACGATATACCTGTTTCATATCGCATAAAAAATTTACTAGAAGTGACTTGCTTATTTATTGATTCATCGATTTATTCCTAGATTTGACCAAGTCATTGTCTGAGGATGTTAATCGCATCATGAAGGGAGAACTCTGAATTCAATCGTGCGAAAGCGATGAATGGCAACCACTGCCGGTGGTATCTGCGTATCTTTCAACAAGCGCGCAACATGGGGCTTAAATTGAATGAAAATCACAATTGACGAGGCATTAGCATAATGTAGCACGGATCGGTGGGTGAGGTCTGATACGGTACGACTGGCGACGAGTTGAGCGTTTCGAGTGTGTCAGCGACCCACACGACACACAGATTAAACTCGTTTTTATCCTAAGTACGTAATCATACGCGCGTTAAATCTGGTTTTCTTCTTTTTATTTAACGGGAGAGAACACGCGCGAATTCCACGCGTGATGCTGACAAAATCAGAAAGGTGATACTTTGTTAAACGTGATAAGCGGAGATTACGCGTTTAATTATTGCCACGAGATATGCGTGAGCTCTCTTTCGGACATCGGCATGTAGAAATCATTTCGAATTAATGTTGAATAAGCTTAAAAAAAAGAGCTTATTGCAATGAGATGATGCAAATTATAGACTTCTAATAAAATAATTACGAAAAAGCAGAAATAACGTACGAAATACTTATTAATTTTAGATTATGCTTTAGTCGAATTAAAAATTTTAAGACTTAATTAAAGTTGATTGTAAAGATTTATAACCTGCGAGGAAAGTAAATGATTAATCAAAGTTTATTTAGTGAAACAATGTTTTTTATAACATTAATTACACACACACATACACACACACGCGCGCGTGTACATATATATATATAATATATATATATGTTGCGTGATTATGTATTATCATTACATATTGAACTATGTTCTTGTAAACTAGGTAACCGAATTTGATTATACGGATTGATTATTATTTCTCATAAATTAAAAAATCGAAATTTTTCCCAGCTTGAAAAATACAGCAGTATATTGAACGCGAATCGTACGAAACATGCTATGAAACACATGACAGAATATTTGATGTTTCTAGTATTGTACGCGAAGAAATGAAACCTAGTTATTTCTGTGCGCAGGTCATTTTGATCGATACTAAAACTGAGTCTCGAAAAATGAAAGTATTCGCGGATATAAAATATTAAGAGTGTCTTGAATATCTTGCGAAAATAGAGGAGATCGCCCAAAATGGCCAGTCTCAAACGTTAGCTTTTGAAATAAACGGCTCAATTATGTAGGCGATTTTAGTGTGATGGCGAGGGATATCATGACGGTAGTCCGACAGGGAATTTTCGCGCTCGTCGCCGAATAAAACCACTCGCTACGGTGTTCGGGAACTGGTTGCTTTGTTCCATTTAAGTGCACCACCATAAATCAGTCACGGTGCCCTTTCCGAGCGAGTGATTTATGTTCGTAAGCAGCTATCGGATAAATTAGCGAACGCGAGCGCTCGCGAGTAAATGCCTTTTCTCGGCGGTAAACACCTACAAATGTACGACATCTTTCATTTCTTTTATCGCCAACTCCGTTCACACGCGATGAAAATAAGATGAGAATCGTGATCGATGGAAACGTCTCGCGCTGCTTTTCGCACGACTGCACATGTATTCTGGGAGATTCGAATAAGCCTTAATGTCTTTCCTTTGAATATACATTTAGAATAAGCCGTATAATGATAGACTCTCTCTTCGAGTCGGAGAATATTATCATTTGACGAAGTTGATATTCAGTATTGGAAATTTGAATTCTGAAGATTTATGTTACAAAGGAAAATAAATGAATAATAAAATGTCCCGTTAAAAATTTTTTGAGGTAAGATTTAGCAAAATTTTAACTGAAGTTTTAATTGTCAATATAAATACATGACGATTGGCAAGCTCGTGGTGGGAGTATTCCATAATTTTGAAATTCCGCTCTTATCGCTCCGTAGGGTCAAAAATGAAGAGACTATTGTTTCATCTTATTCTTCTCAGACGACGATTCTTCATTAAAATATTAACTCAATGACATGCGCAACTGCAATGTGCAAATTAAACATCATGTTCGGCAAGGAAATTTCACGGTTGCACGCGCAGGGAACGCACCTGTGGCCCATGGGGGCCCGTAATCGTCGCGTCGAGCATAATTAGTCGAATATTAATACGAGCTCCCCAGCTGAGTGCGACGTGTTCTCGCTTATTTTCCCGCTGAAAAAATACACCACGAGGAATTCCTTGCCGGGCTGAAGAGAAATGGGGACGACGATGCACGAGAGAAAAAAAAAAAGATGAACGCGCGGAGTCAAGAAAAAGAAAGAAAGCGAAGAGACGAAGTACAAGAGCATAGTACGTAGAGCGAACAGCGAAAGAACGAGAAACACATACTGCAATCTAAAAAAGACAGAAAGGAGGGAAAATGAAGGAAAAAGGGCGGAGAAAGTATATGCACGTGACCGTAGGGATAAGAAAATGGGGCGGAGGACGAGGAAGGAGTCCCCAAAGGGACGTTCGTCGCAGAGATCGTTATGCGGGTGTTTATGGCTCGCGGCCTTTATGATTCGGGCCCCTTTTGCGTGCCCCCTTCTTTTTTTTTTGTTCCTTCACGCGTTCCTCGCATGAAACTCACATAGGCACACTGGAACATCACTGTCCCCCTTCACGTGAAGAAGACTCTCTCGCCTCTCGTTCGGGAAGAGTTTCAGATTGTGTGATAACTGGCTCTCACACTGGAGCCGAGTCGCTGGTCGGTCGCCGCGACCCCCCAGCGTTCAATGAGAGACATTTCTCATCATTTTCCATTCAGCCCGTCTGAGTTATAAGCCCCGGCTACGCCTTCTATCCGCGACCACAATCGTTCGATTTATTATAAGCGCGCGAAAGAGCCTAATGAATTTAATTTCATATTTCACGACCGGTAAGTAGGCAATCGTGAATATGCCCGCGGATACGAGCCGGCGTGGATTTAGGTGGCAAGACGCGCGGATATATTCGATGACCCGAAGCGAGAGGAGGGCGAAAGCGAGAAGCGAGGAGGATATCACCTCTTATATTTTCGTGGCTCGAAAACGGGAGACGAAACGAAAGCGTTCGTCATAAATGATCACTCTCAGTTTGCGAGTTTATCACCGATTGATTAGCAGAAAAAAATGACAAAGAGAAAAAAATTGATAAATATTTAATAAGGATGCCATTTCGAAAAAAATATTGTAATTCAAATTTTAAAGAATATATTCTCGTCCTATATATTGTATTATCTAAAATTTAATTCTTACCTTTTTTTCATGCATACAGAATCTCCTGAGATAATTGCTAGCTATTCAAGTATTAATATATTTTTTATTTAAGTTGTATTTTATTTAAGTTGTACTGGCAATTCCGAGGTTTGTGTAAATTATCAATAATTGCTATGACAAATATTATTTATATTTTTTGAATTGCATTTTCTACAAACGGAATTTGCTTCTCAAAACTTGATCGTGATTTAAATCGCGCCAAGATCAATTGCAATCAGGATACGTCTATCTCATGCAAGAATCCATTAAGCATTCTCTGCGAAAAACACATTTTTCGCAAGTCGTAATTCTTAGCGATTGGAATAATAGTCCCTCCTGGAGGAACAGTGCGCGGTAGTTAAGTTATTAAATTTATCTCCGCGAGCCATGGAGTAAAAATCGTGGTGATTTATTATTTTTTGCTGCTTAACGACGCGAGCGGAGAATATGGCTCAACCGACATCCCTGCGCTCTCTCATTCTCTCTCTCTCTTTCTGTTTCTCGCTCTTCGATCATCTTCCACTTCCTTCTCCGTTTTTTGTCCGTCCAAGTTTTTTTCCCCGAGTGAATAGTAGAATAACTCCGTGGTATAAATTTTCGCGGTCGCGACTCTTGGCGACTTACAAATGATCGCGTAACTTGTCCGGAGGAGTCGGCGGAAGTTCACTCGAGTCGCGTGAACCACGCAGTCGAGTTTCTGTTTGTTGTTCCAGTAAAAAAAATGTAGAATTCGTCAATAAGATCATCAAGCAATTGCATAATACTTGCGATTTTAAATACAAAAAAATTATCAATGATTATCAATATAATTGATAATTATTGTTTGATTGCTGAACAAATAATTAATAATATAACCTACATTATTGATTGTTTATTCATCATCAAAATGTTTGACGAAATCCAATAATTTCTATATTCTTACATTACCCAATGTTAAGATATCGAAAAATCCTAATTTCATAGAAAATCAATGTTGCTAAAATAATACATATATTATAGATAATGCATATTAAGAAAATAAATATTATTATGATATTAGAATAATTAGTTTTAAATTGCTACGTTGTTAGTGTCATCTAATATGTCGGAAAGACTAAAAACCTTAATATAACTCATTTCAAAAATTATACACGTATGACAAGAAAGTCTATCATACGAGATTGCAGGATCAATTATATCCCCATTCATCTTGAAGAGATTGATTGGGTTATTTCTTCTTCCTCTTCTTCCTCATCCGGTTTCTCCCGTTACTTCCCGCGATCACGAAGACGATCTCTCCGACTTCCGGCGGCGAGGTACAAGAGTCTCGGTGGTAGTGGCGCTTGGCCGGCACGACACGGTTCGTTTGCCGCGTGCTCGGCCTGAAGAAACTTCCTCTGCTCTTCCTCTTCTTTCAAAGCCGGAGCACCTCAAGTGGAGTTTGCGAGAGACGGCCAGATAGGCAGGTAGAAACAGGCAAAAGCGTAGAGCTGAAGCGCGGAGCCGCAGAGATTCTCTCGGGTACGTCGAGCGGAGCAAGTTCATTCTCGCGTACAAACCTTGACGCTAATGGCGTGCATTAACTAAGAAAAAAAAGGACGAGTTGGGAGAGAGGCGGCGGAGATATAAAACGTATCGGAGAAATATTTTCTGCAAAAATTCGCATCCGTTTAATGCTCTTCACCTCGTTTGCTAAAGTCTGTACGAGGTTTCCTATCTTCGAAGGCATCGCTTCGCGTTCTTTCTCTCCTCTGACTCTGAGAATTTGAAAAACGAGCAGTGTGAACCCGGTATAACTCGCCCGATGCATACGCGATATGATGAATTCGAGAATGCGTATATGGTCGCCTCGGAAAATGTTTTCCATAAATTTTAACGGTCTTCTTCCTCTTCGGTTTGCTTAGTCTCTTCTTCTTTCTTCTTTTTACTCTTCTTTCTCAATAAACTCTCGCTCTAGGTTACATTAGATACTGTGAAGCTATCGAAGTTTTTGATTCGTACCGTTATTCGTATCTATCGTATCTATTTTACGATTTCTTGAAGTTAATTAACTCATAATGAATTTCCATTTTTTCCTCTTCTTTTCTCTTCACTCTTCCCTCTTGTCTTTTTTGTCAGTTTCGACTTTTTCGTTTAAACTCTTATTAATATCAGTTACCTGCTATCAACATCGCCAAGGGCACCTCTTAGACCCAAGTCGAAGTTTGCTACTGACCCCGGCTGAAAACTGGCCGCACCTAGCGATTAATTCCTCGTGCAGCTCGCTTTCGCGCGATTGCGATGCACACTGAAAGAAGGGGGAAAAAAGAGGAATTGTGAGAATGAGGAAAGCGCCGCGCCGTATCGCGCCGCGCTGCGCAGGATACGTTTACCGTTACCATGCACGATCGCCGCGTCGATGACCCCGCGGCTCGTTTAATGGTGATTATAGGAGAACGTGGACGCGGTGAGCGCCGTGGCGTCGTAAAACGATGATTTAGGCCGTCGTTGGTCGATCCGCGAAACGACGACAATCTTACGACACGGACAATCGCTGGGATGCGCTCGCGGATGTCGTCGTTACGTCGAGCGGATTATTTACTGACCTGGCGCTATAATTGCCAATATATGGTGGATATAGAATTCCGCGGATTTTGAGTGAGTGGAACTTGAAGCACTCGGCATTTATCGTTGTTACCAAAATTCTTTATCAATATTTAGTCTGAAAATTATACAATAATTCCTGCAAATTTATGATCTCTGCTTAGATCGCTTATCAATTAATTGATGACAACGACGGCGGCGTGACTCGTAAAAGAGCCTCTCCAGGGAAAACGAAGGACTCCCCTTTGCTCTTCCTCCAGAATGCGACAATCGGATATAACGCTATACGACTTCGTGCGTTGAGCCTGTCGTTTACGATAGCCCGAGGGCCCGTTCCTAGATCCCGACGAGAGATCGTCAGCGTCGCCACTTCGTCGTTTGTACGGAACAATATGATGTGATACATAATATTTCGATGAAGATTGAGATCAAAAATCCGTTTATATTGACGCGATACATTTACGACATTCGTTGCCATGAAAGAGCAAAGAATGAACGGTTCGAATTGCACGATCGTTTATAGAATATATATGCTACATCAAGAAATATAGGATTACGTCCGATAAATATTTAAGATGCATGGAAAATTGAAGATTTAAAAGAGAACAGCATGTCAAAAACAAAAATCTTACAAAAGAATGCAAAATCCCTTTATATAAATAATAACTTCGTTTTAAATATTCTGAAATGATACTTCTGCGCGGATTCATTTCTTCATTTCTGCATCATAAATAATCTTATAAATGGTCATAGCAGCATATGTTATCGATATCGATACGATATAATTTAAAAAGAATATTTACAGTTATTTCGTATTAAATCAATTGAGAGCAAAATTGTGATGATTCTATTCCGTTATGTAATATCCTTTATCCTTTCTCGGTTTTCAAAAGATTCGATCGGATAAATAATATTCTCATAAATAATCTTATAACTTCTACAATGCTGTCGACCTTAGCGTAATAAAAGAAGAACGCGATACTCGCAGCCTTCTTCGTATCAATTCTTCGATTAAAATCGGTTGAAATCACGACGATTCTAATCCGCCATTTATTCCCTGTCACTCTCTCTTTCTCCATCCCTTGACATGACGGATTCCGGAAAATTCAAACGGACAGTCGCGATTAATACGTTTCTCCCTCCATTTCTTCATCTCTGTCTCGCCATCGGCTCTCGGACGTGGAGAACGGACCGGTCGGTGGCTGTCTTTTCTCGGTGACCGCTCATTACGACGCACGCGCGAGGTCGTTACAGTCACTGTAAAGGCATAATTGCATACGAGCGGAACGGCGACGCTCGTAAAAATGCCGCGCGTTTTCCACACCCGACGCACACGCACGCACTCACGCGCGCACGTCGGACGTGTCTAGTTAGCTAGGATGACCGTGCGCTTTTTAAAGTATCCACACGCGCGCGTACGCGCGAACGCGATCTTAAATCAATATTCAGGCGGCAGGTGCGCGTCGCGCTAATCAAGCCGAGGCGATTTAATTAATCAGTAGGCTGCGCCGCGCGCGGTCGGAAAGAAGGTGAGTTTTACTTTGAACGCGCACAATGATTTGCGGTCGCGATTGTGGTTTTACTGGCGCGTTCACTGTTATTATACGAGAGTTCTCGTAACGCGAGTAAACGTGAAAGTACATGCATCTTGCATCCTTCTCTCATATTTACGCTGATTGTTAAAATTTGCAAATTATTTTAATATAGAACATTCAAAATTACGCGGTTACATTTAGCGTTGAATGTACTATATTAAATAATTATGGAAATAATGGATCTTTCTATGTCCATTGGATTTATTAATAATTCCGATTTATTAATATAATTTCGCGCACAAGGCAATTTACGAATAGCAATTTAATTTTATATCCATCGAATCACTTTAATAATATCGCTCGCAATATATTGCACTTCATATAATATATATCGTCGCTAATATATAGCACTTCATATAATATGTATCGCTAATTGTCAGCTAAAATTGTTGTTTAGAAACATCCTGATTTTTTTTTTATTCAAATAACTGTAGCACGATAGATAGATGCACGAAATATAATTCTTTAATACGAAAATTTGGAGAATTGCCGACTTAATTCCCGCAAAAATTACTCTCGAAAAATAAAATTCAGACGAACATGCAGAGAGTTCTCCTAATTCTACATTGACTATTTTAAATTTCTTTTCCACAATCATGTTATTGTCAATATGTAACCATCATGAGCTATTCCTGAACGATCTTGCATATAACAGAATCTTGACAAAGTTTAAGATAGCGTTCTGCGAAGGAAAGACTTCTACTGCATTTTAGATTCACGAAAGAAAAAAAAATTGGTAAGCGGATAAAGTGGCGACAATGACGACGATTTTAAACCGTAATAGCATAATATGGAAGAAAAAGAAGAAACGAAAACGAGACGAAGGAATCGAGGAACCGGTTCTTACGGCACCTGCGGATCTAGTAGTATTTCTTTTGTTCGCGTTATCGCCACCGCGAAACCGCAAATACGCACGCGGGAAGAGCGACGGGATGGACGCTGCGACACCCCTCGTTGTCGCTCCCGTTTTTGGCTTGCGACCCCAACGCCGCCGATCACCATAGCCTCGGGGGCTGGCTTCCCGGGGGGAGCACGCGACCCCTCGCACTTGGAAAATAATTCTATTAGGTTATATCGCGGTCTGTGCAAGAGAATGACGCGCGTCTCGCACGAGGGTGGCCGCGCGACGTTCTTGCGATTCGTCGCGTACGAACGGCTGACAGTGGTGGTGCGGTGACGGTGCGGTTACGCTGGTCGTGGTGGGTCGAATCACTTCGCAATATCAAACTTGATTGTTACGCTCCCAAGCCGCTCTCCTAATTTTATTTAGCTCGCGTAATTGCGAGCGATCTATTAGATCAGCCGGACGAATAGCGCTGTCTTCCTTCGGATTTTTCCGCTCAGGGAACAAAGTGCGACTGTATATTCTTTCGTTTTTGGTACCTTAGCACTATACAAAACCTTTCCATGTATCTACAAGATGAAAGCTTTTGAAAATAATCAGGAAATTAAAGATAAAAAGAAGTGAGATTTTTTACAATCTCACAACCTTATTTTTAATCTCTCATTCTCCTAATTTAATTTCGATAATATCTCGATCGAATTTGAAGGATACTTAAAACGACGTTAGTCGGCTCGTTGCCGACTTTTTCGTGATTTATCCGCCAGCGGGAGCGCAGCGTCATTACTTTTTCGTGGAGGAGCGCACCACGCGCGTTCTCCTCTCGACCTCGCTCTCGGGGTCTGCCATGTCAAGCTGACGCCGAGCGCGCGCGATGTTAATGCGCCTTTCTCGCGCGCGCGCGAACGAGATCTTTTTTTACCTTCCTCCCCGGTCCAGGATCTAACGGGTCGTCTCCTGCGTTTTCGGGCGTCCTTGACGATGGTGGTCGGTGCGCGCTGGCTGCTGCTGCTGCTGCTCTATCTCGCGCGCCTATAAATCAAGGATGGGCGGAACCGACACGGAGAGACACCGTAGAGGTTGGAAGGAAACCCGTCTCTCGAAGCAACGCCTGGTTGAATTTATTGCGAGGCGAAGGCGAAGAGACCGCGCTCTCTGTTTCTCTCGCTGCCTCTCTGTTTCTCTCTTCCCCTATCACCTTTCCTCTTTTCTTCCTCGTTCGACTCTTCCTCTCCTTATCTGCTGCTAGAACGTTGTTCTAGCCTCGCCTCCTCCTGCTCCACCTCCGACGTATTTAGATATCAAAGCACGATAATTGGTATTATGCTGTGGATAATCGGCGGTACGAACCCCGGGATTCATCGAAGAGACGAACAGAACTTCTCCTTAACCCTTAACTCTCCTTAACGCTTTTGTACAAGCGCGTTAGCAAAAATTCGCGTGTTGTTTCTAAATTTCTAAAAAGGGATGAAACGTAAAAGTAAGATATGGATAGAATATAGATATCATTCTAGAGTATGTTTAAAGTGATGTTTATGCGTGTTGAATGTTAGCAATATGATTTGAAAGATCTGAAGAATGATACAAACTTGAATTATTATAACATTTAATATTTCTTATTTTATTGATTTTAAAAGCATTATTATTAATATTTCTTTTATGGCTACAAGCGAAAAGCTTTTTACTGCCAAAATGAAATTTGTATAATTATCATTTGCAATTTATTATCACATTTGTTATTATTGTGAAAAGCAATGCTTCTCTTGTAATTTTCTCTATTTTATTAAATTTTATTTTATTTCACTACTCTTATAGTGCTTTTATTTTTATAGCCACTAGAGGATGTTTCTCTTTCTCGTTTATTTCTTGTGTTTTGTGATCAAAGTTAAAAATTCCTACCTTGGAAAAGCTTCCTGCCCTCTTTTAAAACTTAGCGCGTTCGAGCGACCTATGAGTGAACGAAACTTCATTAAGCAAAACCGGAAGCGGGGATGTCTCGTTCTTCTTGAAGCGATGCGACCGGAAGCTTCGGTGAAAAACGCTTTGCGCATTCTACCTTAATCGCCGTATAATATAAGCCATAATATCACAAACTCGTAACCCGAGCCTTTGTAAGCGCGCGCCCGCGCTATCGCTTCTCCGACGCGCTATCGTGCCCGGAAGCGCATATCGCACGAGGATTCACGTTTCCATCTTGGCATTCGCTTCGAGAGCATCGGGAGAGGGACGATCTCTCGGTCTTACGTCGCAAAATCTGGACTGGTGATGATCATTGACGCTCCGATACAAAAAGAAATATCGATACTCTTCTTGTGAAATTATATATTTCGCATTAGTATAAAAAATATTAGAGATACTAACAACACTTGATAATATTTTTCTTTTCTAATCTCTTTTTTAGTGTAATCTCTTGTTTTTTATATTCTTGTTTTATCTTATTATGTCTCATTTTAGATGTCTTTTTGAAATAAATTGTTTGATTAATATCTGAAGAACTTTTTTTGCGTGATAATTATATTGTATATTTTTGGATGTAGTGATAAATTTGAAAATTGCAATTTTTAATATTATAATTATCTCCATATTCATTGATACTATTATTTGTATACATTTTATCCATCTATATTTAATTTACGAAATATTTAAATTATTTTGCAATCAAACAACCGTTGTTTCAACCCGTTTCCTTTGTTGTTGCCGAGATTTCGATATACGGACGAATCGTGACGACGATGTGTCGTCATGAAAACTCTCTCGTCCCTGATAATCGTCGCGACAGCTGTCGCTCGCAAAGTTTGACGTTAACGCGACCACTTTCTACTGACCTTTCGCGAATAATGCGCGTTAGTTACATATGCTCGCTTATCTTGTAACGCGAAAATATGATCGAGGGTGGTCCGTGCCATGATGTGCCATATGTAGTCTAAATCTAAAGCTATTATGATTGTCAAATTCAGAATTGATTCAAACAAGAATGAAATAAATTACGATAAATCGAAATGGTTGAAAAAATATGCATTCTATATTATTAATTTCTTATCGCGTTAATGCGGATTATTGAAATTTATGTTTCATATTCATACATTAAAAGATTATATCCCACTGGTATATGCTAATTATTTTGCTCCTATCAAAAAGAAATATTCATTAGAGAGAGAGAGAGAGAGAGAGAGAGAGAGAGAGTGAGTGAGTGAGTGAG
>JANQDE010000054.1:1144054-1244561 GCA_037157785.1 Cephalotes varians
AGAGAGAGAGAGAGAGAGAGAGAGAGAGAGAGAGAGAGAGAGAGAGAGAGAGAGAGAGAGAAGATTAAATAGTTAGACGAAGAACAGCTTTTGTTTGATGCTATATATTAGGTGTTCAAATTGATTTGATGTCTTTACCTCAATCAATGTAATCAATTTTCGCAAAATTATTACTGGCGATGAAAAGTGTCTTTTACGACAGTAAAAAGTTTTTACGACCCTAAAAGAAGAAAATCATGGATTGACTCTGGTCAACCATTGATAGTCAAATATTCAAAAAAAAGTTTTGGTGCGCAAAGGTAAAGGCACCGAATTATAATTTGCACACGTAATATAATATCTGTTGATATCTTTCGCGTCGCTTTATCGCGTGCGTGCGATTTAACGCGAAATTAGATCGTGAAACGAGACGGCGAGCGAAATCGATGAGTAATCGCGCTATCGGCCGCCGCGTGAAAGGGCTGCGGCGAAGCACGTACATATCCTTGAGATAGTGCGCATTAACGCGTGCGCGCGCGATGCATCTCGCATGCCACGCTCGCGAGCGATGCGTGACAACCGTCCGCCTCCCTCCGCCGTGTGCAAGAAGCAACGCCATCGAACTTCCGGCAGAAGGTGTTCAGTAATTATACTGACCTGCCCCACGACAACGAGATCGGAAGGCGCTAGACCGAGGCTGCTGTTCATTAGAAGAGACGTTACTCCAATTTGCACCGTTCGTTGAAAGCACAAATAATAATATCAAACGAAGTAATTTATATATAACACTAATTGATGGTACTATAAAAAAGATTATTTGTGTTCTTGGAATTTGTTTTACGAAAAAATTTTAATTTTTTGAATATTTGTATAAATGTTACATCCAGTGTGTCTAAAAAACGCTATGACGTTTCATTTGGTATTTTTTGGCTCATCGCGCTTATCATTTCATTCTTATTTATCGAATATTAAATAAGGATACATAAACGCTCATAGCGTTCAGTATCTGAAAGAAACGTAGCCTACAAGTAGGTACACGATATATATATATATATATATATATATATATATATATAAAACATTCTCATATTACATTTAAATGCCACTTTGATTACGTTAGTATCTTCTCTTTAAACTCGATTCTTTCAGTCCCCGCGTTATTAACGATACTCGCTCTGATATCATCGGCACGTATCGTGCGTGCGACATTACTAACGATAGTTCTAATGAGATTCGAGTACATTAATTCTGTATAGCTGAAAGATCCAAAATCGAATCGCGCCTTTTAATAAAATCTTACTAATGATCACAAACTGATCGTGGTCCCACCTTTGATATCGCAATATCATATTTCTCTTCTCTCTCTCTCTTTCTCCCTCTCTCTCTCTCCCTTCCTCTTTCTTTTTCTTTCTTTTTTTTTGTCTATTCCTGATCGTGTTACGATCGCCGATCTCAGAAGGCGGTAGATTATGATTTACCATTCGGACACTTCGGGGCGGCAACGCGCGCTTCGCGCGCTAGGAACTGGTTTTCCAGCCATTACTCGCGACCGTCACGTTTCGCATAAACGCACCAGCAGGATATTGCGTTTACGGCATAAATCCGCGCGTACACAGAAATACGCTCGCGATATAATATATAATATAGCGCGGCGTATTGTAAAACAGTGTGGCGTATCGGCCATTGCGCATCGCTCACGCTATCGGGAAAGGCTCCGGGATTGCGGGCTCAAAAGAACTGTCCGCGTGTAAACTAATAACGGTTTCGCAAATCAAGCGGATTGAATGAATTATCGAATGAAGACGCAAATGAAAGCATTACGAAACATTTATGCGTAGGATGATACGCCATTCCTATCTAATGTGCACGAAAATATGATATGACTTTCATACGTCACGAATTTTATTGATTTTCATACCTATTTCATTTTATTCTTGTTCCATTAGTACAGCGACAATGATGACAAGCTATTTTTAAGTTTAAAAATAAAACTAGAGGCTTTAAATTTCAATCTATACTGCATACTCTAAACTTTGTTCAATCACTTTTGCATCAAAGAATTATTCTTATCGCGTTCAGATCCAGCAAATCCGTATCCGTTCCTATATTCAACATGTAAAAACACAAGTTTGCGCACTTGCCGGTTCATTTAATTCCATTTCGTGTATCGAAATATTATGAAATATTATTATACATTAATAAAAAGATTGTATCTTTTAGAATAGGCAATGCACGTGTTCGCCTCAATCATTTTTCCGGTTCGGATTTAATAAAACTAAATACGTTTTTCACAAAGCTAGCTCTTTTTTTATTCCTTTCTGAGAGCGGGTTAATCGAGGTGTTCTCGACGCGAGGAGAAACAAGGTGCTCGATAGAGCGATCAATCTTTCGACGCGCATTAGCGGAGCGTGAAACACGCGACGCGGTGGGGACGAAATAAAATTGAATGAACTGGCGCGCTCACTTGCGCAAGCTCACGCGTGCCTCGAGTAAAGGGTTACATGCGGCGAAAGAAAAAAAATGAGAGAGAGAGAGAGAGAGAGAGAGAAAAGGAAAATGAGACAGAGACGGCGAGACCAGAGATCGTTATGTCAGGTTTCGCAAGAGTCGCCATGCAGGAAAAGCACGATCTCATTACCGGTGCGTAAGTAATCGTTTTCTCGTGGCTAAAAGGCACTTTGCGTAGCAGAGACACTGGCGTGTCGCGTCGGCGATCCAGATGTTTCAACGATTAAAGAGCTTACACCGTGTCCAGCCACGTATAATGAACGTGCTGTCTCGGATGCTAATGCGCGCCGGCACGTGTGCATCTAGGCACCGATCGATTAACCCTCGAACGACTGATCGGCGTCGTTTGACTCGACGTGCGCTATTGCGCGAATATATGCGTCGAGATAATTATAGCAATTTCATGATGAAATCGCTCGTGGCGGGACGCCTGGGTGGGAAAATCTCGCAACGCGTGAGGATTACGCGAGAGCCCGCTGGATCCCGATCGTTTATCGACGTTAGGCCAACTGAGAGCGTACACATCATCATAGTTTTATCGCTGTTCAGATGTCGAAGAAAGCAGAATTAAAACTGCAAATTATATACACATTATATTCATGCTTCTATTTAAGTCTACAACAGAGAAAATTGCCGGGAAATGAGATGGAAATGTGCTGCAATTACGATGTATACCGTTTAAGTTGATTATCTCTACATTAATCAGCAAAAGTAACGATGTTCAACAACGAAATGCCATAATCGATAAATTTGAAATCATGTACACGGAAAGAACGATTTTGCTGAGGAGTCTAAAATTTTGGCTGGATACAGATCTGAAAATAATTTTGATGGACCATCAAAATAATTTTGTTAGAAAAATAATGAGCAATGCTGCAAATAATTTTGATAGTTCTAGCAACTAATTTGAGCCTATATGATCATTTTGATAGTACGACAAAATTACTTTTCAGATCTGTATCCAGCCAAAATTTTAGATCTTTCAGCAAAACCGTTCTTTCCGTGTACTTATTTTTATTGTACGGCTAATTATTGCTATTATTTTATATTATAAATGACTAAGTACTACATCCGCGTAACCAATTTGCAGTGAAGCGACTGTGAGGTGGACAAAACCCAATGCTTCATCAACCGGTGAAGATTCTTTAAAATATGCCTCGGTCCGCCCTAAGAGGATCACACGGCTAAGTCAACAGTCTCCCTCGTCGCGTCTCTCGCGCGAGAACGCGCGCGTACGTCCGAAAATTAAGTATGTAAAATCCAACGGCGCGCTTAAATATTCAAGGCGAAATTTATTACGAAAACAGGATAGCGGGACGGGCGGCTCGGTGGTGTCGGGTTAACAAAGAGCGACCGACGTTTTAATTGGAATCGAAGTAACGCCCGGCTCTCCATGGCCCGAGTGGTCGGCGTGACTGTTCGGTGCGGACTCGCTCTCGCAGCCGGTTACAATGTGTTTCCCGGGGTTTCTGCGCTCTTCTGGGCTGACGTTGATCCGGTCGAAAACTCGCCGCAGCCTCGCCAGCCACAAAGAGAGAATGAGAGAGAAAGGAAGCATCGCCTATCGCGAGCGCGAACGCGAGCGACAGCTCCATTAACGCTCGCCGCAGGAATCCGCGAGCGGCTCTCTCGCGAATCTCTCCGTCTCGAGAACGAGATCCCAAAGATCTTTTATTTATTTTCCCTCGCTGCCGCGATCTCTCATCCTACCTTCACGACTTCGCGAACGTCTGCGGACGATACGCGCAACAATGACGCTTATGGGATACGTACAACGGATAATTGAAGACCGAAAGTCTGAAACGTGTCAAATTAAGAAATCTCTCAGATATAATCACAAAAATATTGTTATTTAAAATACATGTGCTAATAACAGTGCTAATAAGATGCTAAACAGTGTCGAGTGAGGTAGCATACAGGCAAAGTTGGATAGGTGTTGAATTCAAATGATGTATCAAACTATGTATTGAAGATTGAAATTGCATAAAATTTGATCAATCAGGATGAAAAAAGCAAATTTCTTTATCCCGATTGGACAAATTCCAATGCAATCTCAATTTTCAATCGCGCAATCTGATACGGACTTTAGAGTTCTTCGTAAATAACGATTGTGATAGAAAAATAAAAAATGAATTGTGTGCGCAAACGTATATATTTTTATGTAATATATCATTAGTTCCTCTTATAGCGTACAGTATAGCAATGCATTTTTAGTAGGTTACAAAGTAATAAATATAATTTTTTATTCATAACCGATAGCTAAACATTTTGGCAGCAAATTTTTCTGCATTAAAAATGACATAAGGACATGCTATGTAAAGTATTAATAAAGGATTTGTGTCGATTTCTTACAGATCACTGTGCCATTGTTCAACTTTTCAAGTTATTTTAACAATTCATTGTTCAACTTTGTCCTCGTCGTTTAAAACTTTGTCGAAAGTGTCTTGTTTAACTTCGCTCGCGACCCAAAGAGAAACGTGTGAGGCATGTATTATAAATGACGAAATGGCAACAAAATAATGATAAACCCAATTCCGAAGCGCGTCCACTTAACCCGTTCCTTCGGAACAAAGGAGGCAGCAGCCTGGGCACCCTCGCCTCTCGGTAGCGTCAATCTCGCAGGCCGAAAATCGCATTACTCTACCGGCGAGAAAGCAATCTCTGCCGTTGCCGACGCTCTCGGAAGGAGGACGTCTGCGGATATAAAATATGCCGGAAGGAGGTTCCGCTTTTACCGCGTCTCGCCGCCGCCGACCCTTTGCGCGTCGAAATATCCTACCCCCGAAAAGTGATCACCTCGTAGACGCCGAGCTTTCGCCGGAAGAGATGAGAGTGGTTTTAAAGCTGGCGTGTTTTCTCTCTCGCGACTTGATATTCTCGACTTCGTGTTCACCATATTGCTTGTGAGATTGCAGCTAGTGTTCACTTATAATATATTTGATAGGAGAAATTGAGTTGAGTTTAGTTTGCGATATTGCAATTTAATTAAACTTTTATACTAATAAAATTTGATCATAATATTGAAAATTGCAATTTTGGATATAAGAAAGCCTTAATGCTAACTTGCATTGAAAAAGGCTGTCAAGGAAGGATGAACGATTTGTAAATCAGTTATCTTTTCTCCTAAATAACGCTTCAATTATCACTTTATTTTTTAGTTGCCTTTCTTTCTCGACTAAGAATAGGAATTAGGATATTACACTAGCGATCAATCTTATCGATCATTTCATTCTACAGTTTCGTCTTCAAAGCAAAGAGCAAGGAGGTTTTTCATGCTTTCGAAAGAAGAACTTCCGCGTGATGCGGGCGGGAAATGCGTGAGGCATAGAAATGAAACGATAGGGAAGGCTCTCAAAGGCCCGAGGCAAGGCCTGACATTTGGTTACTGACATTTTCACCCCGGGGTTGACGGCGGGCAACCCTTTGGCGTTGCCCGCGCTCAATCACTCCATTGTCTCGGCCGGCGCGCTCGTTTTATGCCCGCGTCAACGCTTCATTATGGGGCCCGGGAGGGGTACGAGAGGGGGCGGTGATAGGGAAGGGGGCGGGAGGGCTAGCAAGCCGGGGGGCGCAACCGAGTCCGGTCGAGTTGGCTTCTATAGCCCACGTGCTCGCCACATTGTCTATCCCAAGAATACATTACGCGCCCACGCGATCGTCCGGCACGCGGCTCTCCGACGGTAGAGAGTATCTCTCGTCGACCTCGCCAACGTCGAGTCGGCTATCGATATCCGCGATCGCGATCGAGGCGCGATGAGCCTGTCGAGCGTGTCGATGAACGTGCGCATGGATAATGCATAACGCTGAGCCGGCTCCACCGTAAACTTCGACGTAAAGATTGAAATCGGTGCAATTCCGGTGAGTTCGATATATATATATATATATATATATATATATATATATATATTTATCCGCGCACTTTGCGATCTTTTCATTGGATTTCCATTAGAAAAATTGAAGGGCTGAAGGGAGATATTGCATTATCTTTGAGAACGTATCGCTCTAAAGCAGAAATCCAAATCAACATAATTTTAATAGACAATTTTAGTTCCATCGTTATAAATGGAAAACCTTCTTCACCTCGACTCAAAGTTATTTAAATTTTGTATTATATGAATATGCTAGATAAAGACGATTTTTATGATAAATAAATAATTGTTTGGATTTATAATTACAGATTGTGTGATATGTTAAATTTCCTTTCAATCAGTGGCTCGATTTAAAACTTTTCTTATTTTTCTTAATTGCCAAAATCGCCAATGTTTGTATAAAAAATATTAAATATGAAGAATTGATTAATTGCGGAATTAAAGAAAATGACACTTCCAACTGTAATAATAATGAAATATGTTGCAAAGTCAAAACTATATCGTGTTATACGTCAAACGAGTCGCTTTAATTAAAACAACTTAGCTAAAAATAAACGATTGTGGGAAAGCGAGAAAGAGAGGAGATGAGGATAGGAGAGACGAAGATGAGGTCGCGCTTGAAGCTTCGCAAAGCCGAGTAAAACTCTGTTGGAAGGTAGTTGATACGAAGTTACGGAGGTCGGGCGAGGTCGGGGCGGGGATCGAGGGCATCGTCGGCTCCGTTACATCGCATCGGTTGGTCCACTCCACCATCACCACCGTCAGCGGAGGCCGAAAGCGCAACGTTTGCGGGCCAACGCGGACAAACGCGCCGACACGCACGCACGCCACGCGGCGCAATTAATTACCGCGTAAAGTCGCGCGCGCGCGCGCCGCCCGATTAATTGCAACGGCTGGCGATCGGCGCCAGGCGCATAATTGACATTGTTGTCGCATTGTTTACGGTGCCCACTGAATTTATCAATAGATTCCTCGTGTGCACCCCGCCGTACGCGATGCGGTATTCTGCCGCACTCTCGTCCGGCGTCCACCCTAGCCTTTCGCTGCCGAGCAGGGCCGGTTCTAAAGCCGTTCTCGAGCCACGTATTAAAAGCGATGCTATTTTAGAAAATTTAAATGTCGATGCTGTTCTTATGTATCCGCTGTACTAATCTCTACACTTAGACGTTCGTTCGATGGAAACATGATGATTGGCGATTTTTGTCCGTGGCTTTGAAAACTGATCTTATCGAAATCGAAAGTTTTAATTTAGAGGGATATGTTTCCAGAGTGATATACTGGCAATTTTTCTCTCGCAAATCCACCGACCTCACAGAAAAGTACAAATTTGTTTATATATATTTACTTTGAACATAAGGAAAGTAAATTCAGCCCTGTAAGCCCTGCATCCAGTTTGGCTTCATCCTCATAGTTTCACTGAATAAGCTAATAATATTTTAGCGACACAATCGTTATTTCGATCCGGACCGAATTATTTTATTAGAGATCCTTGAATAGCCTTAAAAATCATCGTAAAATTGCGACAATGCATACAATCAAATTTTCCGCAAAATACTGTGGATGACTTGATTGAAATAAGATCGTGTCCATTTTTAAACTTCATTAATGAGACAAAAACAAGCATTAAGCAATAACTTCGCATTGTATCATTCACTTTATTACCCGATATAAATTTATGATACGTCCTATACATTTTATGATATTATACAAAGATCTTATAATTATAAAATCTGAGAATTATAATAAAACTCATTCTTATTTGTTGATATTATTCAGTTGCATTTTCTACATTGATAAAAACATATTTTTCAATTCAATTAGTTTATTGATATGATTGATATATCGATTGGTTAGAATAGATTCACATTACACATCTAATTTTGAACGCACGCTCGATCATTTCATAAGCTTTATCCTGTGCGATTAATGTGCGCATTATCCCAACATAAATTAGAATTGGATAACTGTGTGCAAATAAACGTACAGTGTCATTGTCTTCTCTCTTGTCATCTCGGGTCGGGAATTACGTAATGCGGTCCGGCATTGAAATCGACGTCGCGCTAATCGTCGTCGCTGTTGCGGTCGACCTTACACAAAATACGCGAGAAAAGCGACTTTCCACTAATCCCCGTCTCGATGTTTGCCGGCGACCCTCGTGTTCGGGATTTAACCAGACAGAGGTTCTCCGCGTAGTGTATAATGAAATGGGATCTTTACAATTTGGAAAGTGCTTTTACATTTGTGAGTTCCCAATCTGAAATAATCTAAAATTAGTACTAATTTTTTTCCTTGTTTAATTATTATATTTCTAAATATCTGTTATATAAATTAGAAATTTTGAAATTCACTTTAGGCAGCATGATATATATCTCCGAGTTTTGTGAAATAAGAGAAACAATCTGAGAATTTTGGAAAGAGAGATAACAAATTTTTAAGACATTTAAAGAACAATAGTTACATAACTGAAATTATTAAAATTAGCGACATCATCATTAAAATTAAACCCTCTCACACGTCGTTCTTTTCACAAAAGAATCAAGTACAGTTCGTTTTGGAACAGCGACGTGACAAGGGTTTGTCCTTCGCGGGAATAAGTAACATGAGGCATGAAAACGAGGCGCGGCGCAGGGCACGAAGGGCGCGAAAGAGCGAGATCGGCGGTCGCGAATCCTCTCAGACGGATTATGACACGTACAAAGTTCACGACCTTTTGTAGTCTGCTACCCTCCTCCGGCCTCGTCCGACGGTGGTAATCCTCTAACCAGGCCGTTATGCCGTTGTTGACATTTAGCCCCGGGTGCTCTCGAAACCGGTCCGCGATCTCGCGTCCCGAGAAGGGAGGAGTCCCTGTAGACAGGACGACGCGCGTATCTTGGCGCGTTTCGCGAGAAAGAGCGTCGATGGGAAAAAAGTTGACCTTCGTAACACCTGCCTGCCGGGGGATCTACCTGCCTGCGCGATTTGGCAGGGGGAAAAGAGGGGGAGCCCTGAGCCACTCGGAGGCCCGTCGGCGCGCGGGCCCCGAAAGGGCCCGCGGCGCCCGCTACCCGAACGACGTAATAGGATTGGCATTGTTGGTCATTAACATGACAATGTGGCTCCTAAACGGGACGCTTGTACGTACGTACGGGCCACCTATAGGGTGTGTATTTCGGTTAAATGCCTGTCACCCCGATGCGTACCTCCGATAGGGACTAGAGAGCGAGAGAGAAGCGTCTCTAAATATGCGGTGTTGTTATGATAATTATCGCGCGGGCCCACCGTGTGTATGCGGTATCCATTATACACGAGGAGGCGTCTCCTCACAATATTGTGATATCCGATACAGCGTACTGCACGCAATGCGCGGAACTGAGCGTGCTATGACACTTCCGTTCATCAGCATCGTCGATCTGGGATTTCATGTTCATGGTGTACGATTGTACGTGGTTTGAAGTTACAGCAGCTTCTTAAGAAAAGTGTGTAGTTATATTTTTACAAATTTTTCATACTCGGAAATATAGCTTAATATTGGAAGCTACACATCTTCCTGAGAAGCAATTTTTTTTAAGTATACTGTGCTTTAAGCTGTTATAAATTGCGTGACTTCTTCTGTTAGAAAATTACATATAGCAGAACAAAAAGGATATATTCAATGAACAATTTAAAAATTGTATATATTGTTTATTATACCATGCATTTTTTCGAAAGAATTGTATTCTGTGTTCATTGAAATAAACTTTTATACGACTTTTATATGTGACTTTATATGATTAATTACATATGGTAATAAATACAACAAAATACAGTTAGCGAATACTGTTGTCGAGAATCTGCATTTTCATGCCAACACATAATTACACAAAGATAATCTATAACACACGATTGAAAACGATATTTTTTTTTGTATGCTTGATATGAAGGTATATAACTTTGGTTAATATGAAAAACTTTTAAACTGAGCAATCCACTGGAACGCAATCTTTTTGAAATTTTAAGAATTAATTTTGAATTTAACAGAACTAAGCTTACTAATTAATTTTCTTAATTTCAAGAGTTTTTCTGAGAGTTTTAGAAATTTTTGCGTTAAATAATATTTGTATTTAAATTTGAATAATATATATTTATAGTACAACAAGTGTTTTAGTCAAAAACAACAATGAATCAATAACAAAATAACTACTACTTAGATCTGTTAAATCCTTCAATTCGCACTCGCAGCACTTGTTTATATAATATCGATGTTTCAATTGCACCAGAACTGCATCAGACGCAATCCTTATATGTAAATCTACGAAGCTAGTGGACAATCGCAGAGAAAAAACGAATTAAATGTTACGACGAGACATCTTGAGCGTATCGCCGGGTCCTGACAACTATGAGCGATGAAGGGGGCGAGACTTAATTAGCCGTTCGCGTCGCGTAATTACGACACTTTCGATTCCGCTACGAGAGAAATAATAGCCACCCCTCGGTATATGTCTAGCCCTTCTATGCTCTCCCTCGATATCCCGTAAAACTGTCCGCCGTCTACAGCTATTACCTTGAGGCGAACTTCACGAGGAAGCGCGAGGCGCCGCAATATACATCAAAAGCATAATATACCGCCACTTTTACAACGGCGATTCCGTCGATGCGTCGTCGAGTAAGTCGCGATGGCCGTCTGCGAGACGATTAGCTCGTTAAAGACTGGACACTAAAACGAAACGCTACCTTAACGCGAACTGTCTCTGTGCGAATGAATCGATCGGTAGAGTACGTCCGGTGACATGATAATCTTGCGATTGCTATCCTTATTACTCAGGATGTGGCTGCAGGTCGTACGTCCGGATGGGCGTGTTCAATGCATGTAACACGATCGGCTAGCTCGTAAACTTGGAAATCAAGGAGCATATTGGGGTCTTGTGCTTGCCGTTACTTGCCGAGCAGAGCTCCGGTTCGCTCATTTTAGGCGTGCTTATTAATGCGCCTGTTAGCACCCGTCCGCAGAGCCTCGCTCGATTAGCCGACCGTATAATTATCGTCTCTTCGTCTTTCGCCCCTGGGTGCTTTTCTTCGTTACATCTTATCCCGTCACGGACGCATCCGTGAAAAGGACCGTTTCTTGACCGTGACGCGCGAGACTGAAGAATTCCAGCTGTCGATACTTATCTGATAGTTGAGAAATGAACGTCACTAATGCGTAATAACGTGTAATAATTCGTAAATAATTCGTGATGTACAAGCTTTAGACCAAGACATGCTTGAAAAGCCATCTTTCTCATTATTATTTTTAACTAAATGCTTATTGCGCCAAATGCACATTATTCAAATTTAAATACAAATATTATTTAGAAAAAAATTTAGATCTAAAATTTTAACGATATTTTTACTATTATCTAATAATATTTCTACTATCCTCAATTGTTATTGTATGTAATGTTATATTTATTATAAAATTTGAAAAATATATAATATATAATTATCAGAGTAGTATCATTCATATATTTTTTTTATGTGAAAGAAGAGACAAAAATGTTATTTTAACTATTTCAGACTAAAAATAATTTTAAAGTAACGTGACTTTTCAATTTTAGACACCAAGATCCGCCGCAGTGTATACTGCAAGACCGACATTTAGCCTCTTCGATATTTGTATTTGTTTATTTCGAAGTCGGTCCTAAAAATATAGTGTGTTTTCAATTATTATTTGAATCGCAATGTCCAAATTCTTATCACATCAACCATCTGCGTTTGACTTGGCAGGTCATGATTTTTTTTCAAGCGAATTCTAATCTCTCTCTCTCTCTCTCTCTCTCTCTCTCTCTCTCTCTCTCTCTCTCTCTCTCTCTCTTTCTCTCTCTCTGGTGGGGTCTCAGCCGGCCGTTTTTAACGTCCATATCTCATAGCAAAACTCGTCTTCGCGCTGATTTCGCGACGACTGTTAATCATCCGCGCGTAAAGGATTTATGTTCGCAATTTGCGCGGGGATCGTAGGACTACTCGCTAAGCATTCTCTTTTCCGCACAGGATAGAAGAGAAGAGATCCTCGCGCGCGATTCCGCGACTCTCGCGGCGCGATAAAACGGCCGGCTTTTCTTCTGCGCCACGGTCGCGAGATAGAAGCCATTAATGTAAGTCACCTGTTACAAGACGCGCAGAATTAAACGCGGTAAATTGTACGTTACGTCATGTGCGCAACGCCCGTATTCCCTACCCGCTGCGATCACGGACAAGTTATCGAGTACGCGCATACGGTCGTAATGAACTTCCTCTCTTGGCGTCGCTTCTCTTCTGGCTCGTTATCACAACGCGTCTCGTCGGCGAATTCCTCCGTTATCTATCAGGATCATTCTCGCGCGGAGATGTGCGAGGAAACAGTTATACGAATAAGAAGAAATATTATGAAACACTGTCTGAAAGAGAACTTGATGTTTGTTAACCGGTTTTTATAATTATATGTGCGCTTTTTTCGCACTATATCCTTTACTTTCACACATTATTCCAACTTATACGACTATTCTAATTCTGCGACTTTAAGGATCTGTTCAAGTTTAGCGCACGATATTTCTATGACGTATTCATCGTTTGAAATTTGACGTTATTTATAATTAAATATCGTTTATAATTTTCTGCGAAAATGAGATGAGGATTCTAGATTTATAATTAGTGTTTGTTAAAGGAATTGCATTTCGATCTACTTATAGAATACATAATTATATAGTTTATTACACGTCGAGATAGAAGATTGACGTTATCCTTGATTTCTCTTCTGAAAGTTACGCGCGCGTCGTATGCTTCAAAAACGTTTTGCCTTTACTAACGGATGTGGGCTGCATTTCGAATCCAGAATCGTCTCTTCTTCTGCAGTCATTGGAGCTAAAAATAAAGAGTCTTTGGTTAGTGAAAGAACAAAGATTGTGACGGGGAGAAGTAAAAGAACCGAAGAAGAAACACATGCGATATAAAAATCGGAAAAAAGAGCAGTCGATCAAAGAAAATCTAACACTTATCGTCAACTGTCAATGAAATTGTCTCATCGAATGAAATTATTGGAATTTAATAGAACTTTACATATATTTAGATTAATAAACAGCTTCAGAAATTTTTCATTACTAACAACAGGTTTGAAAATAGCTCAATTTAGAAGTATGCTTTACCTCTTTGTGTCCTGAAATTTATGTGTCCACAATTGTTTTCTTGTTCAAAAGTAACTGAAAAGATAAAAAAAATCTAAAACATCTCTAAAAAAAAATCTTTTAATAAAAAATTATAGTTACTTTATTTTTATTATTTATTATTTAGTTCATTTACCTTAGATTCATATATGCGCAAAATGGCATTAAGACAATTCGCGGATTACATAGATTTTTTCGCCAAATAGTCTGGAGAAGAGCTGGACACTCTGTAGAAAGAGGCAAAGCGCGATCGCGAGTGAGCAAGTGAGAGATACCGAGCTGGCTTCGCGGGGATTCTTCCATGCCCTTCGGAAATGTCATATAGCTGTCGGGTACCGCGGAGGCAATATTTCACGCCGGTAGGTCCCCCCGGTCCCCCTTCGCGACTCGTCCTCTCCCTCACGGGCCTCACCTCCCGGCGGCACTTCCCTCGCACGTCCCCGCCACTGGTACTTTTGAAGGAGTTTTTACGGAGTCCCTCGATCTTTAATCACAGCTCGACCTTCCATTGTCAGTGACGTCACCTCCGACTCCGGGAAGGGTGCTCAGGGGATGCTTTGTGTCGGGCTACGTTGATCCCTCTCCCGCGTCATTTGTCTCCGGACGCCTTATTTGTACGCGCATATAGAGAGTGAGAGTGAGAGAGAAAGAGAAAAAGAGACGAAAAGAAGAAAAGAGAAAAAGAGAAAATCCGTGATTCTACGGACGCGACTTTCGCGCGAAAGAAGAAGAGATAGGGGATCGATATGCCCCGGAGAAGAGATCCCGCAAGCGCATATCGGTATGTATATCCCGGCAAGAAACGCGTCGCGTCTTGTCGATGCAAGGGCTTTTGCTGAACGAGCGATTCTTCGCGATCTTACGTACCTTCTTCCCCTTATTCTTTCGATAACCTGTTCTCGCTGGGTCGGATTACAACAAGGATATATATTATATACATACACATATATATATATATATATATATGTATCCGCGGGATTATCCCGCCGGATATGGATGCGATCTGCGATAGCTTCCGTTTCGACTGTAATATTGAAGTAATATCACTCGTACTTCTTACAAATGAAACTTGGAATCGGGCTCATTTACTATTTTACTATAAATCTATATTTACAGTAATAAGTTTTAGACTAGATGCAAACGCATCTTTTCAAGCAGGTGCCTCTTCTCTAGCTATATCGGATTTTAGGAACAATGAAAACAATTTTTTATTAATATTAGATAATTAAAAATAATATTTTCG
The DNA here is from genome assembly GCA_037157785.1 of Cephalotes varians. Lineage (NCBI taxonomy): Eukaryota > Metazoa > Arthropoda > Insecta > Hymenoptera > Formicidae > Cephalotes > Cephalotes varians. Next base: position 1,158,790 of record JANQDE010000054.1, read on the forward strand.
AAGTTATATTAATATTTAAGAGATGTTAGAGAATTTAAAATATTAGAATTTCAACGGGATACGAAAATAATAAAAATTCGGAAATTAATTTCAGAATTGCGGACGTCCTATATTAAAATTATTCTGTTTCAAAATTTCGTGTTGAGTGTAAGAGTAATTCATTTTTAATTCGCTTATTTCTGTGCGTATTATCAAATGTCTCAGATCAACATTTCTCTTGAGAAAATGAAACTAGGATGTACATGTCTAAAAATACATGTCTACAAAAAAAAGAGTTTCCCCTCCTTTGAAATTATCTATTTAATAAATATATCAATTCATATTGTTTTCGACTTGTAAAAAATTTATGAAGCGATCCGTGAAAATTACGCAAGACGCATAATTACAGTATAGTTAATATAGAACATCAAGGCGGTTGACGACATCAAATATCTCCCGACAAAATTGAGACTAACAAGGCAAAGAATGACACTGGATCTAGCCGGTATGCACTGGAAAACGATGGAACTCGAAGCGGCCGACATTAGCTTCGAGGAAGCGACAACAATGATCGCGTGACTAAAAATGGCTGAAGAATATACTTGAAAAAAGAACGCGTTACGCAAGTTTATCGGACTGATCCGCGATCTTGTCTCGGTTTCGATTTTACAAAAGATTTATTTGTAAATTTCTGACATTTGACTATCAAAGATGGTATCGACCATGAGGGTGTGGCCTCGTAATCTCGTATTGTACACCCACTCGATGATCTTGCACATTTTTCGCGATTATTATAGATCAGATATGTCCAGAGAATAACACAATCACAATTTACAATGCACCATAATCTAGGGATATCTGAGACATGTTTGAAACTCCTACACTCATTGTCGTGGAAACGCGTACAAAAGAAAAATGAAGTCAGTTATTAAATCTTGACGAGATATATATTTTTTCAGATATGAAAGAAATATCAAATTCTTCATCTGTATTTCTTTTAAAAAATCTAGATACTCCGCTTCGAGAACATATTCGAGATCTTTCAATCGTCAATCAGCTTACCGATGCTAAAACATCGCGAAGCCACCAATAATTGATTTAATATCGCTTACGCAACGCGTACAATATTGATAAATCGCTAGTCGAATTTCAGTCAATCGAATCCCAGCGTGCGGGGGGTCCCGAGGGGGTGTGCCTCAGCGGCAGCGTGGAAGATGGCAATGGGACTCAGGGACCCCGCTACTGAAGATTGGCCAATTTATGGTGGTGCTCGGTCAACAAGGCGCCACAGCATTTAGCGGTTAACGCGTGCAACGAAAGAGGGAAGGAGAGAGAAAATGAGACGAGAGATGACACGAGGAGGAAACCAGAGACGCCACTCAACTGCATTATTCGAACTGATGCGGTGAATTGGCGCTGACGACATCGCACAGAGCCAATCCGACAGTTTGTTTATTAGCCGCGCGTTGGCGGATTCCTCGCGGTCTCTTTAATTGAGACCTCGTCGATCGAGGCTGATACGGGTACGCGGCGGATCGCGCTCGGATTTTGTCGATCAGCATCGGTGCGAAAAAGAAGATAGGAAAAGAGAGAGGGAACTTCTTTCTGATTATTCTAACGTTTAGCTTTCAAGTAGGAATATGTTGAGGGCAAAATTTATTAAGATAATTATCACGCGTAACTTTTGTAATCCATATACTGACACTTTTAATCGTGTTGTACCGTTCGATAATTAGATAGATATATAATGAATAATTAAGTAGATAATAATAAAGCCAAATTCAGCTTACAATAATTTTACTAATTAAAATAAATGAATGCTTTAATAGGAATGAATACTAGAGAAATCTAGAGACACGTTATGAAAATTTATATTTTGAAAACAGATAACGATTCATTTAATTCTCTGATGCATTTTGATAGTTTGATACAATTTTTGTATTACATATTTTAATTTTGCGCAACAATTAATTTGTGTTTCTCATAATAATAAAACTTTTAATGAGTAATGATGAATACTTTTGTAGATTGGATATTGAGTCGCGTATAAGACTTCATCAAAGTTAATCGGACCTGATGTCAATGCAATTCAATCTGACTTATATTATGATAATTGTCCGGCGATAATGTAGTCAGATTATTATTCCGCTTCTTTATTCGTATGTTTGTAAAAAAAGGATGTTTTGCGAGAATCTTTTTATGTGGCATTCCTCTTGTAAAAAAGATTATAACTAAACGGTTTATATACCGACCGTCCGAAGTTGCATTTGACGATTTCCCCTGCCTCGATAAGGTACTTATGCGTTAAGAATTAAACGTTGATTGTCAATGCAAGTGTCCTCGATGCAACGTGAATGGAAAACAGCTTGTCGACAACGAGAACTAATAACGAGTATAATAATAATGAAATTAATTTTCATATTTATACAATCCTTAATGTCTATGGCGTTATTCGTGTTGCTCCTTGAGAAACAGGCTGTAATGATCTATTAAGATCTCGTAAGAGATCTCGGCAAGCGTTCGGCAATGATATGCAAACGAGGGTCGCAAATATAAACGGCAAAATAAATAACTATATTTAGATATATGTTACAAATAAGTATATTTATCGAATAAATTGCACATTGTTTGTCAATTAAATATTAGGTATCTTGTAATAATAAAGTTATATTAATACGAGTTATTTGTCAAATAAATGTAATAATAAATAATTTCCGTTTTCAATTTTAAACGCAGGAAAAACGAAGGAAAATGTGCATTGCTCTACAATCTTTTCGAATTAAATATGAACTGTCTTCTAATTCACCTTATTTAATAATGTCACACATTAATGACCGCTTATTTACAATCCATTAACAACTAATTTTCCCGATAAACAGTTAAATATCGCGTAATTATATAATAATAAAAAAATTAATATAACGTTATTTCATCTTCTGAAGAAATTTAATTATATAACCGTTATATCGTGATATACGTATAATATACGCGGTATGATATGCGCAGAAATAAGTAAGTACAGATTCAGTGGACGTTCACTGGAGTGTCCGATCGTTTGCTGCGCTTACCTGCTTCAATAATTGGCAAACTTTGCGGTTTCAGCCGCGGACAATTTCGTTCGTGCCCGCGCGCTGCTTCCATGTCGTCGCCACGTAGTGAACGTCGCTCGGAAATGCAAATGCGAATCGCATTATTTCCCTGCGTACGCGTAATGGCCCATTATGCGCACGTGGGTTCTACCACAAAGAATTCTGGCGTCTGCAACGCGTTTATGCACGCACCACGTGCGAAGAGCGACGAAGTCCGTCTTGTCCGAGAGTTTCGCAAAAAGAACTTATGACCCTCGGCACACTTATTTTTCGATTGTCGACCATCCCCATCGATTTATGCGCGCGAACAGCAACCCCCCATTTCTCACACGCACGTTCGCGTTTCCCGATTCGTCCTGGTTCACTGCTATAACTAATGCAACTTTCGTTTCATGAAAAATGAAGCTATGCATGTGATGAGTAACGTACGAAGATAATAAATATTTCAATATGACTGATCAAAGTAATGTGCAGCTTTATTTAGAAGTACAAAAAAATATTGAAAAATACCGAAAAATAAAATTCTGTACGTATGCGTTATACATTGAAAGCATAAAGCATAAATTTCTTCATGAGAAATGGAGAACGTAAAAAATTTAATGAGGCAGCAGATGACAAGATATTAATTATTTAATATTAAATTTGTGATATATTTCACTAGTGAAAAACATTATTTAATTAGAGAGAGAGATATATGATATGGCTAAAAAGTTAATTTTTTGTTAAACATAACTATTTTTTCACGCGAATAAAAATTATCTGTCTATATGCAATTTATATGTACAAATATATATAAATTTAGTTAGTTTATTTTATTTAAATAAAAACGCTTATAAAATTTTCATGTAAGATGAAGATAATACTGCTATTTTCGCGGCACACCCGATATACTTAGGCAACGCGCCGTTTTTTTATTTCCCTGTACGAACAAAAGACTGCATTTTCCGGAAAACAATGGCGCGGTTTCACGAGTAAGCCGAAGTGAGCAGATGGCCCACGTGATTAGTCTGACATTTGCACCGGTAGTGTCTCCGGTTGGCACGTGCATTCCAATGTGAATCTCTCGTCTGGTGCGAGGGTTGCAGTCTTCATTGCAATCAGTCGAGGGCTTTAACCTTTGCGTTGGAATGACGAATCACCTGTAGCACCGTCCGGACTTGACAACAATCCAAATCGTTCCTTTTATTTGCGTAATAATATAATAGAAAATAATTGTAATCTATTAAATATGGAGTCAGTTTATATTTTATCTTGAATTAAATTTTTTTTTTATTAAATTATTCAACAATTATTTCTGAGAGAATCGATTCTGCAGAACTTTGTAAAATTAAGTGGTCAATTTTGACACGCGCATGATTTCGTAGCGGATCAAAAAGCTACTTTCGAATTGCCATTACAAAATTATGTTCGCAAGTTCGCGTTGTTAAGTTGCGTATAATTTCTTCTTTTATCTTTCCTCTTGCCTTCTCGCGATCGTTGATCCAAGGAATCCAAGAAAAGAGTTTTCTTCCTCGCTAATCATGTTTCGGCTAATAGCAACAACGATAATTAGCGATAATAAAGCATAGGTGCTTCCTTTTGTGCACGTGAAGATTAAACGGTAACAGTTCCGCCTTCCGCGCGTATCGAAAGAGACGACTAATTCTTCGGCTAATGAAGAGAACGTTCGGAGCGGAAAAACTGAGATTTTCTACCGTCAACTGCCGTTCTATTCGAACACGAGCAAGAAATTAGGGTCAAGGCGTGAAAAAGCGAACTTCTTACGACATATATCTATAGGATTTATACTTCGATTTAGTCATATGAAATAATTATATATTCTGTAACTATGAGTTATAAATTTTTTTCACGCGTAATCAATCCTTTTTCAGCTGTCGATACTTTGTGTGAAAGATTAATGTCTGTTTCCTGTCGACTATCTAAGTGACGATTTAAAATTTAGCAATAATAATGCGTAAAAATAATCAAAGAAATATATAGGAAAGAAGTTTTAAAATATAATAATTTCCATGAATATATTGTATGATATTGAAGATATACAGTATAATAATCATATAACTTTATTATTAGCGAGAATGCAGTATGCTTATCACAAAAGTTGCGTCGAAGTTGAATCCTTGTATTGCATTAAAAATTGTCCATAGAATCGAAATAATCTTCTTTCAGAAATAATCTTCTTTATGTCTAAAAACATTTTTTCTTCGGTTTTCTGTTATAGACGCCTGCGGTCTCTCGGACGTGGCGCATATTGAATCCCTTCAGGAAAAATCGCAATGCGCCCTGGAGGAATACTGTCGGACCCAATATCCAAATCAACCAACGAGGTTCGGCAAGCTGCTGCTGCGATTGCCATCGTTGCGCACCGTCTCGTCGCAGGTGATCGAGCAGCTGTTCTTCGTGCGACTAGTAGGCAAGACGCCAATCGAGACACTCATCAGGGATATGCTGCTGAGCGGCAACAGCTTCAATTGGCCCTATATATCCACGATGTGACACTCTGTCTGGCGGCAGCTAGCTTCCGCATAATATTACACCTCGAACAGCGGTGTCGCGGCGCCCAACGATGACCCGCGAGCCCGATTCGCGTACGAGTAGAAAAAAATCGAGCGTGGCGAGGGTGGGCGACGCCGCGAATCCCGAATATGCTCGATATCGGGAGAGACGAGGATGACGGTAGGATTGCGACTCCGGCCACGTTTATCGCGAGGTTTGCCAATCGATACAAAGATCGACGCGTCGTTCTTGTCAATGTCGTCATTAACCCGGTTACGTATCCGCGTTGCTCTTAGCGGCATGACGCGACAATATTCCTTGTCATTGGTACTTGTTGTACTCGAGATTTGATAGATCGGTAATCACGAATCAAAATATCAGTCAGAACTTAAGGAACTTATTTTGTACCCTAATTGAATAGACGCGACTCGTCGTCAGAAAAAAAAGAACTCGTATTAAAAGAAGCAAAAAATAAAATAGGAAAACTAGGGAGAATTAAGGGAGATCATTAACGAAGTTCGTGCGAAGTGACGGGAAAGATTGACGGCGTGATGAGGAAAGCTCGTCTTGTTCGTCAAAAGAGAGGAATTTTCGGTGATGTGCAGGGAAAGGCGAAAGAGAGAGAGAGATAAAGAGAAAAAGAAAGAAAGCAAGAAGAAAAATACATAATAAAGACGTAGCTCATTCAGGAAATCACGGAGGCGCCGAGTGGCCCGACAGCGCCCAAGAACATCCACTGGGCGTTAAAACTTGGTACTCACTAAAGTGGTCGAGCGAAAGAGAGGGAGAAATTTATGCATGCATGGAGCTTGTCAGTTGTTCACATGTATGTGTGCATGAGTGAAAGAGTAAGAGAAAATGAATGAGCAAGAATGAATGAGAGAGAAAGAGAGAGATTGAAAGAGACATAGAGATGCGAGGGAGGTGGATAGATAGATAGATAAGCGTTTTGTTATATGGCAAAGAATGAAATAAAGAGAGGGTGGAAGTAAGAGGAAAGATGAGCGTAGCGTGAAGAAGTCATAAATTAGCATTTATAATCAACGATGAGGGGAGAGCTGGTGGATCTCCCATCGCTATCTCGAATCAATCTTCGCGTCGAGTACTCACTATTAGTCGAGTCATGCCATGGGCCTTAGTCATTCGTCTTGACGCCTCCTCTACGGGGCTACGTTCTCCAAGTTCATAGCCCGTGAAACATTCTTTCGGAAATATCCCCTATCGGACGACGCTCGCGCCTGTATGCACATCGCAGATCTAAATCCCACGACGTTACTTTCGTCGAAGTCGTTCGTGATCTTCCGAGGATTATCGACGGTAAGTCATGATTTCATATCGTTTATTTTCGCGTAGCCATGCGCTTGAGTATCCTAATTCTTCGATTATAACATAAGATTTTCTTAAAACCTCAGAAGCGATCTTTAGCCTGTGTCTCGTAATAAAATATGTTCGTAAATTATTCGTGTAAATTTTTTTCGAATTAGTGTTACTAAAATGTTACGCTTACTGAATCGAAAATTCTCATCTTCGAGAAAAGTACTTTTCCTAAAATTAATGAATCTCTACATAATCTTAATACTTTACGTAATGAAAATCGAAGCATGAATATCTGAGCTTTATATTTAATATTAAGAAAGATCATTATTAATAAATTGACGAAAATCTTGTTTTTTAAGTAAGATTCCTTAATTATTATATATGAAGATAATTTTGAACGAATTCTAATAATTCTTATGTATTTTCTTTTCCATTTTTCCGTTTGCGATTTTCTCAGTTTTGTGTATTATGATATTCGATCTGTGTATTCATTATTATGCGTTTATTATACTTTTTCGAAATCACTCGAACGTCTCGTCAAATCTGCTTTATATTTTGTTTTATTTTTAAAAATAAATTATTTGTAAAAGTTACGATACATGACGTTATCGAAAAGTTCGTCTATTTAAAGCTAAACATATTGTACAAATTTTTATGTATAGTACTTAGATAGAAGCTAAGAGAGTCGGGCATCATCGGCACACCTGGTAATTTAGCGCGAGTCGATTTTACTATAAAAAGAAATTGTTTGTTGTAAGTGATGTAAAGGATGTAAAGTGCAAAGCGCGTTGCATTTTACGGCGTGAAATCACGAAGGAAACTTGAGATGGCGCGAAGTAAATTAGTCTCCTTCGCGGTGGTATTTGTAACAGCGGCGTTTTTTGTGAATAGCGTTTAACGCGATCGCGTTTACTGTCGTACTAGAATTACAGCGGCGATTTCGATGTCTCATCTAACGCGACGACGATCGTCCTCGAGCAGAGCCTTGAGGAAGAAAAGCAGCGATGGCGAAACCCCACACGTGACATTCAACTTGGATGACAATACCGCGCGATATCATATATACAGCCAATATTATGTATCTTGTAAATACGATATTTTTACCTTGGGTTACTTAAGAGCGTACGTGACGAGACCACTCGAGAGTGCGATGCAACTCTCTTCTTTGTATGCCAGTGCCATTGCGTGTCACATCAACGCGTCACGATTAATTCCGCGGCAATCGTGGGATCGGTTGACCGATCGATCGATAGAATACTCGGGACACAGCTGACTCGTGATGATAATTCCGAGACGAGATGTCTGGAGGAATCATGCTATGGTAAGGTAAGTTGTTATCTTGTTGCACTGACAAGGAAATCTCGCGAATTCGAAAATTCGGATTTTAATGAAATTTTTCATATTGATGGAATAAATAGATGAATTTAAAAATTTCCAGTATCAAAAAATAATTGTAAAAGGAGTGAAATTATTCCTCATACGCAAAGCGATATATTTGCAAAAAATTATTCGAAATATTAAAAAATGAGAAAATTTAAGATTTGTTTTATATGATTTTTTTTACTTGTAAAAATTAGAATGATTACATTATTAGATAGTATTACACTATTAAATAGAGATGTTTTTATCATAAAAGTTATATAAAACATATTTTATGTTAAATAGTAAAAAAGATATAAAAAAAAGAGAAAAATTTTGATCTGGGGGATGATTGATGACGTATGGGGAATGATTTTATTTTAAAGAATTGGTTTTTTGGCATCAATTAAAAATTAATAAATTTATTTATTTATTTTATGTATTCAAACTTTTATTAAAATTAGAATTTCTGGTTCGTGAGACTTCTTTGTGAGATGTTTAAATAAAGCAAATTTGCGAATTTCTATTTGTGGATGGAATGCGCTAAATTTTTATTGTTATTTCTCGTAATAACACATTTTATATTATTAATACCGTTTCTAATTATCAGTATGACAGAAATCGACGAGATGATCCCGGTAATTTGTTTAATTGTATAAAAAAGATAATTTACGACTCGTTACATCTCGATGTATATAACACACTATTAAATGCAAATGTATTGGAAGTATACAATGGAAATGGAAATATAACGATGTTTATGAATAACGACTGAGATAAAATGTAAAAATATCTTGAAAATGTAAATTATTATTAAAAATTATAAATGCATTAGTGATTTTTATTATTAATTATTTATTTTATTAAGTTAAATTATATATTTTATTAGTTATTTTTATAATTAATATAATTTTTAACAGAGTTTTCTCTTTTATATTTTGATGCTCCTTTGATAAATCCATTATAATTTACGAATTTTAAATGTTAAAGCAAATTAATATAATATGATTAACATAATATATTAAATATTTTTTTAAATTTTTTCAAAATTATCTTATGACTCTTACTATCAACAAGGTCAATAAGTAAAAAATAAAGAAGCAATTCCGGATCTTTGTCAGAAGAAATATCTCAACTTGGGATGTAACGGGTCAAAATTGAGATAACAAGCTACAAAGTATATTGAGATCTATTTTTAATTGTAATATGAAAAATATTTGATACTGTCTGTCGCTGGGTCTCGAACAGATAAAGATAAAATAATTGTGAATTGAACATGCGTGAAAAACGAGGACAGCGCTGCGAAATGTATGTGAGTGTACGTGTTTATTTCAATATGTATGCAGGTGTAAACGTGTGCGTGTGTTTTATGGAAAAATTAAGGGAGAAAAAGAAAATGAGTACGAGAGCGAATGAGAGAGAGAGAGAGAAAGAGAGAGAGAGAGAGAGAGAGAGAGAGAGAAAGAGAGAGAGATCGCAAAATAATGTGATAATACGTATGTCAAAATTGAAACCCGATTTTTCGAAACGGTGCTTTTTCTATATCTTATAAATATTGTACAATATACTGTATACACACAACAATAGCACAACGCGTTGTATAGGGTTGTTCAATGATATTAAGAGGAGATATTTGAATACGTTATAGTAAATGTGGCAATGTCGAGCTAGTTACTTAGTGGAGCACTTTTTTTAGGGGTATATGGGATATTTCTAATATGTTTAAGCAGCGGTCATTCCTTAAAGGAAATTCTGCGATTGGGAAATTTCCTCGAGTGGGATCCAATTGATGATAGCTGAATCGCTCGCGAATATGAGTTCCGCGAAATTTCGAAATTAGTGCGAAATTTTTGAAAATTTTCACAAAATAGATACACGATGTCATTGTCGCGGTTACATTGCTCCTTTTTTCTCAAATTTTACCATCAATTTTAATCATCAATTTTACCATCAAACTCTTAATTACACATAATTAGATGCAGTTCTGTCCTTTTTTTCCTTAAAAGAAAATTTAAATAAATTTTAATCTGGAAAAAATTTTGATTAAATTAAAACATTATTTTAACATTAAAAACATTTATAAATTATATGCTGTTCTACAAATAAGGAGCATATTATATATAAAGTAAGAAGCATCGACTCGGAAAAGGATGATTACTACATACACCGAGTACTTAAACGCTTATGAGTGATCATAATTACTGCACATTCTACGTAAGCCTTTCTTACCTTCGCTTTAACAGTTTCTGGAAGTAATAGTGATTGATAGTAAAAGGAATCAATGACGATCAGATAAATCAATTGTTGAACGGAATAGTGTCATACAAATAATTTCTTTAATTTCAAAAACGTAAGAATTTATAAATATAAAAACACAAGTTTCTTTAATAGAATAGTTATAGTATTAGGTACTTCCATATAATTTGTTAATATATAATATATAATTTATCTTATAGATAAAATACAAAACTTTATGCTGCTCGCTCCAAAGCAATTGTTAAAATTTCAAAGAAAAGTGACGGAAATTTTATTTAATCTAGAACTTATAATTTATTTTATTTTATATTTATAAAATTTCTATTTTATTTTATATTGTAATATAATGTTTTATATTTTTTTTTGCACAGACAAAAATTTAATTTTGTGTTGATTCTAATATTTATTAAAAAACACACGCAGAACACTCTGATTTTTAACGATTTTTCACTATTTCATACAAGAACTGAAAAAATATGTAACAAGTTTTTATCAATAGATTCTCACGATGTTCCCATTTCACATGGATCCCTCTCGAGGTGTTCGCAAGATAATACGGTTGCTCATGAAACTCAAAAATGTATTATATCGATAAACGAATGCGTGTAGGTACGTCAGGACACGAGAAAGTGACGTTCTTATACATAGTTATGTATAAAGTCGTGAAAACTTTTGTATAAAAGACATGTAAATAATTAATATATATAAATATAAATAAAGAGTATAAATATGAATGCATATAAATATATAAATATGAAAATATATGAACATATATATAAATGAATTGCAAAGAAAAATATAAATATATATAAATAAATATATATATAAAATGGATATATATATATATTGTATCGTAGCGTCGCGTAGAACATCGCTACGACGAATAATAAAAGCATTATTGATGATGATGTAACCAGTTTCGAGACGCGTAACGGCGGTATGTACGGAGTTGTAGATGTAACGCGACTGGTCTTTTTTGCAGATGTTATAATAAGAAAATATCACGTTGCAAAGTATAATCGGCGTACTTATTCTAACCCTTACGCAGCATTTTTTTTTTACGAGATCGCAAACCTCGAGTCTGCGATTTTCTTCACGCATGCTACTTAAATCGGATCGTAAAATTAACATATCCATTAACCTGTAAAGCGTGATCGTAAATTAACATGTTACATTTCTCAGTAAATTTAACTCTTCAATTTATTCTTCAATTTTTTCAAGTTTTACGATTATATACTTCTTTACATATAATTTGTTTGGATTATTTTATTTTACAACTTTTTTCTTTTATAATTTCTTCCTATTTACAATTTTTTTTGTAATTTACTTTAAGACTTGCGTAAAGAATTTCTTTTTTGTAACTTTGTGTTTAAAAATTACAATTAATATTAATATTTCGAAGTATTTGTTAGGAATTATCTTGTAGAGGATGCTATACTGATTAGATATAAACGTAAGTATTAAATTATTAAAATGTATAAATTTATAATAATGCATCACGAAATAAGTAATTTTAATTAATTATTATAAAAAACGTAACATTCTTTTTATTGATGGAACAAAATCTGAAAATCTAAAAATTTTAAATATTTATATTAAAATATTTTTTATTAGTGACTTGTACCAAGAAAAATAATCTGTATATTTTGAGTTTTTTAAGATTTGTCAAAGCATTATCGATCATTTCATTTATTTAATTAAACTTTAGATCGAACATTTTCAAAATAATTTTTAATACGATGCAAATTTTTTCTGTTCTCTCTTATCGGTGCAAGATAGAAATTTAAACATAAAATTCCAAAGGAAAGAAAGAAGAAACAAGAGAAGAATTGCGACACGGAAGGCAGAGAAGCGGAGAAAAAGGTAGCGGAGAAGAGAAAAAGAGTATTTTAGCCGTCGAGAGGCCGCGGGGTCGCGATCACAGACAGAAGCATCGCCGTCACGTCGACCAGAAATCACTCGCGCGCGGGCCCGGGGAAAATTCGCTCGCCAATTGTTTATATTGAAATACGCTCGTGCAGGAATGCACCCCGGGCACCGGCGAGTGCGTTCCTCTTTCAGGAACGAACGAGGGAATGAGAGAATGTGTACCGCGAGGCATTCGAAAAAGAAGCCGAGGGCGTATCCAAGCCGCACGGCGCGGCTTCCTTTTCCGCTCGCGGAACTCTCGCCCTCTCGTCCTCGCGCGATACACGATGAAAGCGGACAAGAACAATTTTTATTTCGGGACAAAATTCTCACGTGAGTTTTCGAACGTTTGCAGTATCGCGTTCGAAGCGCATGGGAGAGTCTATTTTTCACCGTAAATTTCTTGGTCAACAGTAACATCGTACAGGATAAGACAAATAAATTACGTTAGTATTAACTTAAAACATATTTGAGAAACTCTTAGAATTTAGGAGAAGAAATGTTTTATAAAAATTTTCATACGATGATAGATGATAAAACGTATTTAACATAACGTTAACATAAACTCTTTCAGAACCGGATTTAAAAAAACTATTCGAAATGATTTTAATAAATTTTAATAAACAATACATCAAAAAACCTTGTTTTTGTGTGATAAGTTTGAAAACAATCACTTATACAGAGCCGACATTACACTCTTTATATTCAAATCTAGATCTTTTGTTCGCAATTTTTTTCGCTCCTGTGGTACATACAATACATGCGTTGCGAGCACTGCTCTAATACTATTCTTAATGAAATTTTTATCTTTCCTCAATAGTAATAATAAATTAAGAAAAATTTTAGGAATTCTATTAAATGACTATATAAGCGAACGCGACCCTAAAAAATCGAAAATTGCAAGTATGTTGGAAATTGAGTGATGACATATATCAAAATATAGAGCCTAAAATTCAAATTAAAATGGTTCATTAAAAAATATTAATCCATCCTCGAGATATTCGAGTAATATATATAATAAATCGGTCCTGAATCGATTAACATAAATAATAAAATATATTTAACACGTTGGTATAATGTGATATAACGCAAATTTTGTATATTTTGCCCTGGAGGCCACAATACTAATTATTAACCATTATGTTTTAATAAAAATTTTTAATAGCGCACTTTTTATTTCACAATGTTCTCTAGTTATTTATGTTATTTAAAATTTTTTAATTGATGATATTCATCTTATTTTAATTATTCTAAAAAATGTAGTACGACGCCGGTCACAGGTGACCACCGATGATGACAGTCAACATGTTAACATTATAGCGTTTAAATTTCCATTTCCAAAAATAGATCAAAGGGCAGCTTTTGAAAGCGGAATCCGAAATCGTCGACAGGGAAACATATCTCTTTCTCACATTCGTGACACGTGGGGACGAATAACGAACGACGTCAAGCACTACATATTTACAGTGTTCGCGCGCATCGAGGATCGATGACAAATCAAAGCGGATCGAGCTACCGACGATTCTGAAACGTTGTTTCCACGTGGAGACGTCCTCTCCACAATCTACGCATACATAAATCCCAGATAAATCACAGAGCGGAGACGGCTCGGACTCTCGCCGGAGCGCATGCACGGAAAGACAAAAACGGTGGCTCGACTCTCGGTCTTAAAAAAGAGCGCCGGTAATCTTGTAGCGACGTATCGCGCCGAATGTTCAGAATTTCTATAAATCTAGGTAGCTGGAAGCGGACGAGATTGGACATAACCGGGGAAGCTGTATGGAAATCGATGACGTTTTCAATAAGATTAAAATAAGATTCAGAATTTCACTTTTTCTATTTGTAAGAGAATAACATATAGACTTTGCTTGTGGAAAGAAATTATTTTGTAGTCTCGTAATAAAATATCTGGTCAAAATAAAGACAATAAAGGACAATAAAGATAATGAATGGAAATAATTAATAAAGCGTAAATGATTAAACTGTTGTATTATTAAATTTTTATGAAATAATTAAGACAAAAATGTATTAATATCTAGTAAAAAAATTTGATTGATCGAGGTTTGTCTAATAATGTTTCTACGTGTTGCTATTACTTTTGTAAATGCTGTCCAAATAATATAAATATTTATTTCTGAATATAATCAGTATTTGTTATTTCATTACTTCGAGCTCCCTAAAAGTAAAAGAAATCAAAAGATAGCGATAAGAGCGAATATTCGAGAAGTGCTGATTTGGCGCGTTTCCAGAAGGCACGCTTCACTCGGACCCGTAAACAAAGCGCTCTTGACAGGCACATGGTACTTTCCATGCAGGGGGCATCTTGAATTGAAATTAATCGTTTCGTTCTCTCGACGCAAGATGTATCCGCGACGCCACGTTTGCGGGTGAGCTATTGCGGGACGTGCGTATCCTTTCCGCGTGGAATTTCTGAGAATATCGTCAAATCGTTGCTGATGATATGTCGGGTATCCTAAATTCTAAATTCTCGCACCTAGGACAATAAATTTTGTAATTAAGATAGGACAATAAATTTGTAATAAAAAAAAAACAAAATACTTCGTATATTCATAAAAAAAGATAATAAATTTCCTAAAAATATATGTATTCCTGCACCAAATAAATTCGACGTAAGGCATAACGCAAATGCGAGAGTTTCTTTTCTCTTTATACAATATAACAATTCCGAATTTACATATAATATTATTAGTAATATATTTATTTAGTGATATACTTTTGTTACTTTTTTTCATCTTTTTATATCAAAATACTTGTATCAAAATATGTTTTTAACATTAAATTCTTCTTTAGTCACTGATATTTTACGAAAATAGATTATTATATCATGTTATGTTAAATAAAATTATTGTATCTTCTCTTTTATCATACTAACAATTTATGATCGACAATAAATAAGCGCAAAGCATTTCTCTGCCGCATCTTAATAATAGTCCGAAAGAAAGAGTTGATAAATCTTGTTTAGCTTTATTAAACAAGAAAACGTTGTTAGATCCTGATTTTATTACAAGAAACAGCGATTGCTAGCGGAAATGCGGAGGATCTGCTCTGATTAGACACGCGCAGGTTTTTGATAGCTGATATTCTCATAGCTGATGATTTGTATGCCACGTTGAACAGAATGCTTCATTCAGAATCCGTTCCCATCGTGCTCGTTATCAAAGCGTAAACGCATCGAGATAACGTCCTGCGCGCAGTTAGCTTCAAAATTATGTTCATCTTTAATCGGGACAAAATACATCCCGCTGGATATGCGTTATGAAACGCTTTCCAAGAACAATCATTTTCGAAATAACGATTATTTTATATATATATATATATATATATATAGGATATTATTATTAGTATTAGAGAAAAACTTACATTAAGTAAGTTCAAAGTAAAAAAGTATATATTTAAAGTGAAAGATATCGAGCTATATAGTTTGAAAGAGTTTAAGTAACAGACCTTTTTGATTCTTCCAGATTTTTTTATATTTTAGATAGATTTATGTATAATTTACTATTACAAACATATACTATAGTTAAAACCTTTAATGGAAATTTTTTATAATAATTCCTTTTTAAATGTGTCTTAATAAATTAAAAGAAAGACTTAAAAGACGCCACACACCGTAAAAAAGCGAAATTTAATAACGCTAAGAGTATAATACATTTATGTTTGATATAAATGAAAAATCGTTATTAAAAATTTCTTGTGTCTTTAAAAGTTATAAAATTAAAGAATGAGTATATCAAGAATTTGAAGAGATAAAAGATTAAAATTGAGTCTATGATCAGAAAAGCGGATGCTGGGAATCGAATGTTTAAAAACAGAAAGCTAGCTCAAGATGAGCACCGATTATAATGTCGAGTACGGTGAAAACTCCGAAAGGGTGGAAGGAAGAGGCGAGCGCAAGAGGATGCTGCGGAGATTTGGTACGGTTCCAGCGGTTTCAGCGACGGCTGCGTTCGCTATATATTCCGTTTTATCGTTTCCCTCGCGAGGAGAGCAGAAGAGGGAGAGAGAGAAAGAGAGATACGGTCAACCTCGACGATAACCCCGACGTCTGACCTTATTATATCTCCGCGCGGCGCGGCGGAGAGCTCCTCCTCGACGATATAATTTTAACGGCGGCGCCCCTGTGCACGCCTCGCTCGCTCATTTCTCTCGCCGTGCCACCGAAAGAGCAAGAGAGCGGAGACTCTCTTGCACGAGAGATAATGGATTTCCTGGAAGCCGCGGTAGCGCTCGCCAGTCGGTGCATCCGACAGGACAATCGAGGCCGCGAGTCAATGAATTTTCCCCATGAATGAAACCGCGCCGGCCGCTGCGCCCTATCGCGCGTCTCCCGCGATGAAACGAAAGCGCTCTCACGACGAAATCGCGCTTTTCTCGCGTTTTTCTCGCGTGATTTTTCCGCGACTTCGGCACTCGTTTGTAGATGAAAGATTCACAGGATTGAAGTCGGGATTGCGGAATGCGCGACAAGTTCGACGTCAACAATTCACGAGGATTAGATTACATAGAATGTATGTGTTTAATAATTTAATTTACAATTTGATTTAAATCGTGCAATTCAATGAAATAAAACACGATTGTTCTATCAATAAATTAAAATAAATTTTATAAATGAGGTATGGATACCATATAATGATTACAATAGATGATACAAGTTTTGCTCTATATCTCAGAAAAAAGTTTTACCAAATGTAATGGAAAAATATGTTTACAAGGAACAAATATGAAAGAAAAGATAAATATTACAGAACCTTTATTATTTGAATCTTCATTATTAATAAATAATTCTATTACACAATCGTCTAACGATTTATTCAAATATTCTATTATCTGAAAAACATAAAAATTTATTTTCCTCTATTAAAAGAAAGAAGAAGAATATTACATGTTTGTTTTGCTTGAGAAAGATGAAGATATGCTCTCTTATTTTCACACGTGACATTTGATAAAGAGCTCTGATAAAGATATCTTAAAACACAGAAATAACATAACATTGCGCAATGAAATGCGTTAAAAAGACTTGTTTGATAAAAATCCATCAATTTTTTTATAAGTAAATTATCAATTTTATAGACTTCCAGTATTATCTCTATTTTTATTGAAGCAAAAAGTGAAGCTCGATGTTAGAAAAGCAACGGTTCTACCATCCGAAATTTCGCCTGTCCAACTGCTTTTGTGTGTCCTCTGTCTCATTAACATAATAATAAAGGTTTCACTGAGTTTAAAAAAGAGAAGAAAGAAGCTGATCTAATCTAGCTTACTGCCAAGTGAAATGAGAACGCGATTCGACGAACGTATATGAATTAATGGATTTACGCATCTCTCTCTCAGTGGCAAGCTACGACTTTATAGATCTCGCGATGTATAGCTTCCGCGTATTGCGAAAACGAAGATCTATGGATCTAAATCGATTCTACGAATTTATGTATTAAGATATGCGGCCGTAAAGTGTGATACGCTCGTCACTGTAACGGAGTATTGTTGGTGTGGGATAGCGTGACCCAGTATTGCATCACTGGTAATGCGAAGTAAACAGCCGTTTTTACGTATCTCGTCTAATCGCCTTGAGATAACAAAATACTTTTAATTGGGCATGCTGTTGCGACGGGAAAATCCGTTGACGTCGCGACGTTTCCCACAAAAATCGTGAAATGAGTTGTCTCAACAATCAACAATCTAAGTTTGATAAAGTTTGATAAAAGGAAGCAAATTTAAATTATAATAAAATTGTATAGTAAAAAATGTAAAAGAAATGTGAAGTATGTGCGTAGCGTGCGTGTAATGAAAAAATTTTAAACCTTTCTTTTTTCATGTAATATTTCTAAAAGACACTGCTTATATACTAGAATGAATATTTATAAAATAGAAAATAAATTAAAACGGATATTTGCGTATTAAAAATTTAAACAAATATCGATCCAGTTTTGTCATATTTTAATTGTATAAAGTAAATAATTTTCTGCAAATTAGGAGCGAAAGTAACAACTGTGTATTTATTTGTAGCAATAATTTCTATAGTCATGATCGTAATATTTTCAATTTAAAAAATACAGGGACAAATTATTTGTTATAATATAGGGATTTTTATTTATATTTTACAACAAATTTAGCTAATACATAAGAAACGTATTAAAAAAAATCCTTCTGTTAAAAAAAACAAATAACTCACATTGGAACAAGAATTCTATTCGCTATTAATAGGATAAGAGTTTAACAACGATATCCGACGGCGGTAGGTATTCGCGCATAGGGATCAAAGGAATCAAGAGGAAGTTTATTGGGGAACCGCGGCCGCTGCCTTCCGTTTCTTGATGGAGTAATATGCGTTTGTTATGTTTCAATTGCCGTTTTGCTACCCACGCACCGATTCTTCTTAACTCACACATTATTCATCGAATCGTCGTTTATTCGATCATCCGCTGATTTATTAAAAATCGCACGATTCAAAAAAACGCGTCTGCTCTTTGATAATTTCGATAATTGCCAAGGCGGGTATTAATTTTAGTAAAATTAGGTCGCATATTTTCATATCAATAAAATATCAAAGTCACCGAAATTATGCTATTTCTTCATATCATTTTATGCGTGTAACCGTAATAAATGTTATTCAAAAATTTAAATTAAATTTAAAATTAGAAATTTTAGAATTAAAAGTTTATAGTTTATAATATTTAAGTTGTAACATTTATAGTTGTAATATAAGATATTAATAAATTTTCGACTCTCAAAGCCCGTTGCATATTATGAATAAAAATAATTAAGCACTTTTTATCTCTATTTTATAATTTTAATTATAGATGTGTAAATATAATTTAAAATTAAATTATTTTAATTTTAATCATATATATATACAACAATAATTATAACTAAAATAATATGTATATATTCATGCATGCACATAAATTTTAGCAATTTAAATATATTTTGCATTTATATATATTCGTGCACATTTGGTTTTTAAATGTAAACATATCTCGCGAATTAATTCGCAAATATAGATTTACCGTCCAATTCAATCCAGACTGATCTAGACCTCTTCAAAAGCCGGATGTTATTGCCCTAGATAGAATCTGTCGATTTCATAATCTGTTATGATTAAATATGAAAACCGCAGGCAACAACGGAAATAATGATAGAATTGAAAATCGCGTACAAATCGCGCTGCCGCGAGAGATCGTAACAACGCAAATTTAAAGCTTCTCGCAAGAGATCGCAAAATAATCATCACAGTAACGGAACGATCGCAAATTATAGCCGATGTGGTAAGTTAATATCCGCAATGTTGCACAGAGGAACGATAATTTCCTCTAAGGACGTATGATGGAGGGCGTAGCATGTGTTTTCGATTCTCCATCGATCGTTCATCGATCGAGCGAAAAGCATCGGCGGCGATGCTGGAGAATGCCGTTGCGTAACTCCTGAGAAATAAATTGCACGAGTAGGAATCGATCGCGCCGACCTCGATTAACCTTAACTACGAGTGAATCGTATCCAAATCTCTTCGCGCTTGTCAAAATCATTTTTCCGCGCGGATTTGCTGTGAAATATTTTTTTTTGTGTTAAGTGTAATAAGTATGCTTTTAATCATGCAGCATTTTAAATATCAGACGTAACATTATCTTAAATTGATGAGAATCTGCCTAAAATGTTAACATTTTTGCAAATTCTCGGACAAGTTAGCGCTTGCTTTTCCTTAGAATCTTTAAATTATTTAAATTGTTTCACTTAAGGTTTTCGAATTCTTTGATATTTGAATAGAGTTGCAATTTCTAAATCATTAAATCTCTATTTCCTTCAGAGTTTTCAAGTGTTTTAATTTCTTAGAGAGTTCTTATTACTAGAACTTGATAAGGCCTTACTAAATCTAGATTCATATGTCTATGTTATTAAAATTTCAGTTTTCTAATCTGATTCTTCAATCTTTATATCTTCGAGCGTTTAAATGGCACTCTGAAATCCAAATATCCGATGATACATTTGCTGAAGCTTTTATGTATCATTGAAACGTAAAAACTGAACGCATATAAGCCGGGATCTGAGCAACGAACTAATAATACACAAAGAGCATAATTTTCATCTCCCAAGCTCTCAATTGAGCCCGCAGCGGCTATAAGCGTACGGTGAATCATGGGAGAATCGGAATGCCAAATCGAGCAATTGTCATAGCTCGTTTAGAGTCCACCGAGACTTTTAGCCTGGCTTAATTAACGAGGTCGAATGGAAGAGAACCAACACCAATAAGTGCTGGAACGCTAATAATTCCCGTTCTAATAATTCCCACCACAACGGCCGCATTATGAAACATGTCGGTTGTCTTCAATTATCCAAGAATGTCATTAATGATAACGCTAATTAGAGCGAATCGATGTAACACTTCACGGTTAAAGATAGAGAAAGATACGGGATCGAAGGAAACATTTATAATTTCGAAACTTTTAATGAGCGGTTATTGTTTATGCATCCTGCAGCTTTAAAAAACTGGTTTTGCAATCTGGTTTTTTCTTTAAAGAAATCGCCGATTTACTTAAAGACATTAAGATTAATTTCTTTTTGGCGTCAGAGACAAGAGTTTCTCTATAACGTTTCAGACGCGACCGCATGTAACATGGTGCCGTACAAAGTAGCGAAAAAGTCGACTCGTTCTCTTCCCCCTCCGGATTCTCAATTAGTATCTTTGCTCGCGGAAAGCGCGGACGCCATCATGATGCCAGAACGACGAACGACGAACAGCACGAGCGACTCGCTCGCTCGCTTACGTACGCAAAGGAGGCCCGCTTAATGCGTGCGTGTCGGTGCGTAAGTGAGAGGCGGAGCCGTGCCTCGACGGAGGTCATAGGGCAATACCAATCACAGCCCCGTGATAACCACTCTCCTGCCATGCGTCCCGCGGATGCGTGCACGAGTACGTGCGTACGTGCATGCGTGCGTGCTCGTGTGCGAGCGCGAACGCGAGCGTGCGTCATAGTTGCAAAACTAATTATTTCTCGAGGCGCTCTCGTTGCCGTCGGGCGTATCCCGTCGAACCTTACGCTTTTCAAGAAGAGGGAGGGAGAGAGAGAGAGAGAGGAGGGGGAGGAAGGAGATTGATGTAATCGAGTTTGCATGCGATTTACCGAAGATTCTTTGCGTAGGAAAACGAGAACATCGAAGACTCTTTCCGAACGCTTCCAGGAAGTTCAAAGTTTCCGCTGCTTGAATCGCGGGATTTGACTGATTATTGACGGCCGCGTTTCCGGAACAGTCACGTTCACGCCGATTGTAGCTGTCCGATAAGGGCCCCGGCCGTCCTCTCGCTATCTAGCTAGCGCCACATCTGGCGCTAAACGTGTCCTGCCGGATTAACAATTTTATCTGCTCGCTATGAAGATTTCACTTCGTGCTACTGTGCGAGAAACCGATAACTATACAATATCGTATTTGAACGCTGGATGCGACTGCACTCTCGGGATGACATATGGAATGCGCGTCTTCGCGTTAGATAAATTGTTAATGCAGTTGTAATTGCATTATGGAGCTTCCGGGGACCTGTGTTCTACATAAACCTACATAGATAGCAGCTATAACTTGAATATTTTAAATGCAATAAAAGTAGACGTTACGAAAAAGCAATAAAACGCTTAAAATAGATAAAAAGAATTCAGAGCGCTTTATCAAATAAGCGTTTTCCCTTTATCGAAAAAATATTATATATATTAAAACAAAACTAAATCTTCTGTCCAAATATCAATTCATTTTGGCATATTATCCTAATTTTCATTAGACATGTTTCGCGAGATTGATCAAGTCAACGTATGTTGCATTTGACAAATGTAACTCGTAAGATCGTTAGTTTCTTCCAGAGAAAGATAGATGTAACTATGGACGCAATACATGCAAATTTCCTGCGATCGCTGAGAATTCGCTCCAGGTTCGCGTGGTTAGCGGGAGAAAGGGAACGCACGCGGAAATACGGTGATACATCACCGGGATCAATCCAATCGCATTTTCTCAAGAGTCCGCCGGCGCGCGCCGTGTCACGACTCGCATAATCGTACGATTTGTACGTGTCGCTGTGCCGCCCGAGACGTAGGGTTTCTCTTTGAGAATACTTCTCTCGTTTTCGCGAAATTTACAACTTTATATACCTATATTTTTACATCATTGTTTCAAAATCAAGTAACATACATGAGTAATATCCAAGATACTTACTTTCTTTGAACTTAATTATGCTCTTTGTCCGAAATTTTTATTTAATAATTAATTTTCTTTCAAGTAATCAAAAAATCTTTTTTTAAGAAAATGATACAATATAATTGAACGCATATATAATAGTAACTACGGTAATTATAGGATGGTTAAAATAAAAATTTTCTAGAAATTCCTTATGAATTTCTATTGAGTCGCTCGAGAATTAATATTAATAATTGACTTGATAATTGAATTAATAATTCTAAGTTCAATTTCCTACAATGCGATTTTCTTCCGGTAGAAACGGAAGACACATAGTCAAACACTCTTGGTATCCATAGTTTTGTAGATTTCTTTTTGTGTCTCTTAGGTTTTTTTTAATAAATAGTTATAATCAAAATTTTGATTTGTAATAAAAATTCAAATATAATGCGAGATTGTATATTACTATAAATTATGTAATTAAAAATTGATATGAGAAATTATTGTATAATAAAAAATTTAAACTTAGTAATAACGAAGCTCGACTGTTCGTCGCTGCGAGAGTTTATACATAAAAAAGCTAAGAGTTATTAAATATTTGTTCTGAAGCGACTCAAATCTCGAGCTACTAACGCCATCATCTCGGTGAAGTGTGGTGAACTGGAGGCCAGAACTGGATTGAAGAGGTCAGTAGCGGACGGAGATACCATTACCATCGCCGTAGCTTATCGCGAATCACACATGCTGCCTTTTCATATACTACACATTATTGTATTTTCTTTATAAATAACAATATTTAAAAAAAGTTTTAATTGGAATATGAATTTGGCGCTTTAAGATAAGTTAACAGATAATTATTAAATTTTTGTAATATAAATTGCTTGTAATTATTAAATTAAGTTTTATCCGCCGAGTAAAATTGATATTATACAGGGTGTAACTAAAATAAGGGGACAAACTTCGGGTGTGAGCATCTGACACTAAAATATGAAAAAAGTTTATATCAACACATATTCGCATACCCACTATTACCGAGATACACTTCGAATAAATGTTTATTGATGGAAAATGAAAAAAATAATATTTTTTATTAGTTAATATTATTTATTTTCAATTTTTAATTACAACAAATCAAAGTGTCTCCCATTTGACTCAATACACGCAAATCATGTCTGCCTTTTCATCAAATGAATAGTTTGTCATTGCATTAACTATCAAAATAAATGAGCGATAATGAAAAAAATGACGCTTCATAATGCGAAGTAGAATGAGAATAAGTGCTATGTATACTACTATAAAAAATGACAGTAATTGTCAAATTCAAATGTTATTTAATTAACAACTTTTATCGTTTATAAGAAAATTGTCAAAAATCGAATGAATAGTTAAGTTAAATAAGGACCGACAAACAATCGCTTCGATTGTAAATAGAATTGCATTAATAAACATTTTGAGCTGTATTTCTGTAACAATGGATTTGTGAATATATGTTACGGATATATGAACTTTTTTATTTGGGGAGCTTGCCAAGATTTGTCCCTTTTTATTTCTGTTACACTTTGTATATTATAATTAAATTAATTATTTTAAAATGAGATGTATATTCGAAAATATTTTTTTCGTATGCAATAATGCAAAATCTCAAAAAATAATACTTTACAAGTACATTAACTTGATAATTGTTTTGAATAAAAAATACGTCACTGAAAATTATTATATTTTTTTTATTTTAATTTCTGTCAAATAAGCAATCATTAATTTTTTTTTCACGCCTTTTTGGAGTAATCAATTTTATTGAGATTTTAATTAAAATAAAAGACAAGTCTATGTGCATTTGTCATTTTAATAGAAAAATTTTAAGATTTTATGAAAAAAAAACTTTAATTTTAATGTAATGTTAGAAATAAAAGGTATATATAAAGTACAACTTAATTAAAGCAACAAAATAGGTTTTAATTTTATATCGTTTAATGTTATAATTGTAGTTTAATTAAACCATGTGATGCAATACACAAAATGGTGATAATTCATCCAATTTGTCTTAGAGTCAGATAATGTGTCCTCTTTATCACCCGAGTTATAAAATTATCTTCTCTAATTTGCGACAAAGTTGCTATTCATATAATTTTATAGTTATTGTTACGCTATTATCGAAACAAATTACCGTACTCCGCAAATTGCCTCTGGGTCTCCGCCAATAGAGTTTCATGCTAAAAATCGTGAGTCGTTAGAATGCTATGCAGGGAACACGTACGAACCGCTTGCGAGAGAGTTAAAATAAAAAACAATTTATTAACGACATAATTACAATAGTATATATTCTGCGTGTGGAAAGCAATTTCTCTCTTTTTTATACATCGTTTTTTATTTTTTCTCGGACCTCGTCCGACAATAATTCCTCAATTCAATCACAAGCCTACTATAAAATATCCGAACTCGATATACCTCGTCCGTGCGTTTGCGTGTATGGTTCGTGTTTTGGTCTTCCCTCTCCGTCCTCGAAACGAATAGCCGACGATTTGCGTATAATTGTTCAAATAATCGCGAATCTTATACGATAAATGTTAATATACAACGGAATCGCCGGTCATTGTGTTGTATAAATTTATTCGACGAAATCTATCCTCGTACAATCGAGTGCAATAATGCGTTCGCCTTTGTGCATCTTGCATCCTTGTGCGCCTTTATATATCGAAATCGAGAAATGGACTCTTGAAATTTTCTAAAGAGAACATACTACAATACTTAAGAGAAATTAATTATTAATTTAAGAGAATAATTTTTAGAGCAATAATTTAAAAAAATATTATTTTTATTTTTTTTTAAATTATCAAATCGAAATGAATTTGTACTTTTGATAAATAACTTGTTTTTTCTTTTTTTTTTATTTAACTGATCAATTAATATTTATATATGATAATTAATAATAATAAAGTATGGATAAATAATATTTAAGAGTTAATTATTATTAATTAATAATAATTTTTTATTATTATTAATTAGTAAAAGCCTATGTATATATTTTTTCATTTTTATTGAAGAACATCTAACAGTCTAAAGATTAGCTTTTTACAAGGAGTAAATAACTTCTCTTTTTTTCAGATTTAATCATTTATAAATTAAATATATTATATATAATATATCCAAGGCATATGAGCTACTACAATATTTTCAGAAGCTGGGATTATTTCTGTATCTTCTTTTTCATATTAAAGTCACCCATTTTAGAAATTCAAGATGAGCACTGCAGCATCACTGCACTCGCTTTGTACCACGATGTTATCTAGTCACCGTAGACTTACAACGCGCGGGACTGGCCGTGTCTAAGAGACTATTACTACGCTTGAATTAATCATGAAGAACTTCTATTTAATAACACTACATTAAGTTCGGCTTACAAAATTCGGCTAAATCACTGTACAAAATGACAACGAAATGAATTAAGCCGCGCCGATATGGAACATTCGCGCAGTTACAGTGACAGATAACATTCGTATTCCCGAATAAAGAATTCGTTTGGTTCACTCGATTGTCGCAACACACGTACTTCCGTTATCCTCGAGCGAAAATGTGCTGATATTATTTCGGTTTCTCGCATCGGGACGATTTAAATGACTCATACGCGACCTAACGGTTTGCGTAGAATACGAATGAGACGTAACGAATAGCATTACGACAGAATGAAGTATAAGGAAAAGATAAAATTCTGAAAAAAATATCGCGATATTCTGGACGTCAAATTTTTATATTGGAGCTATATGAAATATAATTCTTTAATACTTTTTCTAATTATATCTAATTATATTTAATTATATCTAAGTCATTGTAATCCAAGTAAATACAGTAGCTATACTTGATATTTATAATGAGTAATTTGGCGCAAATTGTACATATTTAAGTTGTAGAATTCTTCGAATTTTCTCTCTCGTTTTTTTCTGAACGACATCACTCACAATACTTCAAGTACGAGAACGCTTTCTTCTTAAGCTTCGTTACGTCTCAATTCGCAGTTTTAGATCTCGCGCGTTGTATAAAATGATAAGTGCAACGAAATATTTATCCAAGAGCACTTTGCGCAAATCGTTACTTCGCACACGGGGTAATCGAAAGATCATTATCGCGTGCGACACGATCTTCCGTCGATCCTGGATGAATAATATTTGCAAGATGCAATAGACTCTACGATAAAAAAAAAACTCATCCGAGAAATGGCTTTCATATCATCAAATCGGCAATATTAATCTTTAGATGCTTGCGCTTAAATAGCTGAGCCATCGCTTGCGACGTAATTTCAATAAAACGAAAACTAAGTCGTTGCTTTTTTTATCGTTTAAACTACATAGTGAAATATATAATCAATTTAGAATACGCATTGACCTTTGTACATTGTCGATTTGTTTCAAAATTTATACTTACCTCAGATTAGCGCGTCTATCAAATTTTGTTTCGTGAAAAAAAAAATTAATTTTTATCTATGTCTAGAAATAGAAGAATAGTCAATAAAAGAATTGAATCTTAGCAAACTTTATTTAGTTTTTAAGGGAATGATTCTCTGCATCATTTTTGCTCTATTTATGGTTTATAGACATGTTGATATCCAACCTGATTATTTATTCTTCAGTGGAGCTAACGCTTCATTTTTGTGAAAGAATTTTCGTGTCTTTCTAAAATAATCTCACGCGCAGATTTTAACTGATGATCTCAGTATTTGCAACTTTGAAACATTACTCATCCAGGCTTAAAATGTATCGATTTAAACAACCGAAGAAACAGTTTCTCTCGATATTCGAACGCGTAGAAATAATTGTTTCGACTTTGTTATATGCGGTCGATACGTGCGTGTGCGTGTGATTAATCGTATATGCATGATATTACATAATCCGAGAATCCTACATATCGCGACAGAAACGAATCAGATGATCGGCCTCGAAAAGATGACAGGCTACGACAAGAGAGACAGAAGACACGAATGTAGAAAGCGAAACCTCCGTGCGATCATCAAGAGCGTCATCGGAAGCGATTCTTATTCGACGAGAGAAAAGGAAGAAAAAAAGAGAGGCTCCTTGCCGAAGAAAAAAGTAACTTAATATCTAATTAGTACGAATTAGCTAGGAGAGATCTATCGCGGTTTCTTTCATTTAAATTAACCGTAAAATTAACAACTAATCAGTATTCGTACAATGATAAGAACACTAGCGTAAACACGAGCAAAAACGTGAGATTGGATGATATACCGTACGTTTAACACACCCGTAATGCGATTCATCATGCGCGATATACAATAATAAAAAGTCGAGGATGGCAGTACAGCGGTAACCAATTAAACACCGGAGCTCAAACTGCCTTGCTCTTAATAATATTTAGTTGCCTCGTCAGTATTTACAGTGTACATCGATCAATACCGTTAAGTCTACTTAGAGATTTTCCTCTCACGTGTCCTCAGAATTACGTTTTACATCAAATGTATAGTAGCTTGATACGTGCGTACATACATCTCGTCAATTTCCCGCTGTATAATACGCTCGTACGCTCTCTCTCTCTCTCGCGAAAAAAAAAAGAAAAAATGTACACCCACCTGACTTTGAATTCAGAGCACACCTATAATTCAACACCTAAATTTAGCGCATATTACACTTCCCTTCTCTCTTCGCTAAAAGGTATCTCTATGTATATATATACTTTTTTACATATATACTTATATATATTTATATATATATGCACTGTTCCAGGGCACCGAAACTTGTTGCGTCGAAGGCATCTCGTGGCTATTGTTGTATCATTTATTTAGACTTTCTCATTAAATAAATAAATTGCGATCACTTCTTCGTTTTTTTTCTTTTTTTTTTACTTAATAGCATGGACGTCAGAGCATCTGTACTCAATGGCGACAAGAGGAGAGACTAAAAGTATTCCGTAGCTCCCTAATTTTTCTGTTTACATTACACTCGTCATCGATTTAACTCCTAGCATAGTGCAGAAAATAGTTCTCACCTTTTTTTTTGTCTACTAGCTTCATTCGCGGGTAATGATTTTCTTCCTCTTTTTTTTCATTTAAATTACTGGCTTAACTGGTAATACACCATAATCTAGGCGCTCTTTGCTTTATTTAAACTACCTGGAGATTTCATTCAGTAAACGGCGTTAAGATACATACGCAGGCGGAGTAGTCGTACGAAACTAATTTTTTCGTCGAATGTACAGTACAGCGTGATTGCGTAATTATTAAGTGGAGACACGCCGGAACGTTACGTGGAAGGAGCGTTGAGAATTTTCTTTTTACATGTATTACATTATCCAAAACGCAATTACGTTTCGAACGTGCACGCGTGCATTTCCTTCGTTTAACGTATAGGTACTTTTGTGTGTATGCATGTTTGTTATCTTAAATGTTACCTAGTCTTTATCGTTATTACGCTATTTTATTACCAAGGTGCCCTGGTTGTCAGCAAAACTACGAAATGTAAATCGTAAAATTGTTCACAGTGCGATCGAAAGAAAAGGTATTCGGTTCCATCGAATGTTAAAATACACGGGCGTGTGTGTGTGTGCGATTTTTTATACATCGTCGCAACACACTGCCATTTCTTTATCGTTTTCCATCGAAGAAGTGGCATGTCTGGCTCATCTCTTTCGTTTAAACGTACGGATTTGTTGGGCTGTCTGTTAGGAACCTTAATAAGGCAACGAAGGAGCCCTGAATCTTACGAGAGTAATCTTTCTTTCTCCCTTCTTACGCCTTTTTTAAAGCCTAGCATCCTTTATCGTGTGTTTAGACACGGCTAAATGTTTATTATTGCCTTACAAGAGAAAGAGAGATAGAGAAAGAGAGAGACCCGGTACCGAAAGTGTATCATTACATGATGCTGAAATCACGTAAATGATACGTATGATAAAAAAACGTGTAAAATATATCAGAATTTTTTATATATGAAAAGCTTCGCGCGCGTGTCGTCAATAATTCCTCTAGTGAATTCCGTGAACGGATCTAAGCTCTCAAAAGTAGCGCAAAAATACATAATATTATAAAATTTCATCATAACAACTTTTAAATTTTCAAGACATATCGATTAATCACATACATACAACAATAAAAGCGTAGCATCCGCTAACAGACAAAAAAGTCCGAAAGTAGCAGATATTCTCAACAACTTCATATATCACAGAGAGTTAATTATAAATACAATTCAAACAGAGAAAAAAAGAGAGCTTGATTCGAGAGCTTAGCCGAGTTAATTCGACAAATGCATTTCGCAGAATAAAATTTCGTCGACATGCGCGTCGTGTAGATAAATAAGAAGTACGAGAGGATTATGGGACCGAGACTCTCTCCGATTGTTTTCGTTTAATACCATTACCACAGAGAGCTTATTATGCTACGCTTCGCACAAACGCCTCCTCCGCGGCACGACAAGAGTAAAGAATAATGCTTCTCGACGGGGATACTTACGAGGATCCCCGTGAGTCACACAACGACTTCGCTCGCATCGCCTTATCGCGCGTTATCGACGCACGTGTCGAGGCGTGCGATATTCGTGTATTGTGTACCTTTATCGCTGTATCCGCCCGTCTGTTCGCTTGGCTGACCGAGCTCGTCATCGCTCGCGACTGTCGATATCAATGATTGCGTATTCACAATCCGTGCTCATCACATATATATACAAATAAGAATGATTCGTGTCCGATACTTGAACCGCGCCCAATAGCGAGACAGGTCAGCCGTCCGCTGTACGTGACACCATTGTCGATGACGGCGGATGAGGATGATGTACCAAGGCCGGAATTTCGATCACATCAGCTGGCTGCTGATTGGCGACGGCGCTGTTGATCGAGCAGGAAGTGAGGGGTTGCTATTTCTTGGTCGGTGTGCCCCGTTGCGTCAGACCCTCGAAGCGCTTGAAGGTGTAATTAATGAATACCCAGTCCTTGTATATTACCTCGCCGTCCTGTGGCATCGGCGCGGACGCTGTAATGAAGCAAAACGAAAGAATAAAGTGTATGTGTTAAAGACAATTATGCAATAATAATAGAAAAAAATAAATAAATAAATAAATATCGTTTCTCGTTCTCTACTTCATCTAAGTGTCAACTATTTTTTAATCATTTAGTTATTTATTTTATGAATTTTTGTCATCACTTTCAAGCCTGTATTCTAATCTTTTTTTTCATCTATTAACCGTTTATGACATAGAACTGATATAGATTAGTTTGTAATATGATGGATTGCTCATTCACCAAATGTTGTAGAGAACATTTTTATTTTTTATATTTGAGTATTTTGCTAAAGATGGCTCGAAGTTGAACCAAAATCTTCATATACACGAAATGTTATACATTTTTTTTATTGCGCACTAATATCCACGCCTGACTCTTATTGGGTTCCTTTCTTATCTAGGAAAAAATAAATTAAGGAAAAAATCTACGTACGTATCTCTAATTTCACATCAGGAAACTCGTCGAAGTTCGACGTGTCGTCGATGGATCGCACCTCGACCGGTATAGCGGCTGGTCTTTCCCTGATGTGTTCCCAATCGACACCGCGGAAGAAGGGCGCTAATTTGAGCTCCTCGATGCCTCTTTGCGCTCCTGTAGAATAATTACGACAAAGATTAGTTCCACGATTAAATTTATCATCGTAAAAGACTTTTCTTGATTTTAATAATTCTGAAATAAAAATCTAGAAATTTACCTAATCTTCTATCAGCTTCGCAGCAAAATCTGATAATAGTATCTTTAGCCTCTTCGCTAATGGGAACTTCCGGCGGAAACACTAATGTTTCTCGCCAGTTCATTACTTTTTTATATGTCTCCTGTGGATTCTCACTACAGAATGGTGGATATCCTAAAACAGATTATTATTATTATTATTAACTTTAATAGATTAATTTTTAAAACTTTTTATTACATTAATGTTCACCCTTTATAATTATCTTGCAATCAATGTAATAGTTATAATATCATTTACCTATGTATCTAATCTATATGTTAATAATATTAATGTTTAATAATATTAACATATAGTACAATAAAAAAGTGTTTTTGCATATTAAAATTAGCTCTGTAGATTATTACAGTTATGTACATTATTTTTTCAATAATTTATTATTCACAAATAAATTTAAAAAGCAAAATATCGCAAGACATCGTACCTATAAGCATCTCATACATAATAACTCCCAGGGACCAACAGTCGCAAGCCGGACCATAACCTGTTTGCAGGAACACTTCCGGCGCGATGTAATCTGGAGTGCCCACCGTGCTATAAGCCAGCGCTCTCCTGTTTCTCTTCCAGCTCTCGGCTCTCCTTTTGCTGTCCATTGCGCCGCCGCTTCCACTCCCGCACGATGTCACTGCGTGAGAAACAAATAAGGCATCAATTAAATCATAAATCGACATCTAAATATTTCTCTTTGTCACATGGGAAATGTCGTTACTTACTGAAGTCGGAAGGTTTCGCTTGACTCAGATCTCGATAGAAATCAGTCCTATGCGATTTCTTCAAACCCGTGCACAGCCCAAAATCAGAAAGTTTTATGTGGCCCCGTGCATCCAGCAACAGGTTGTCTGGCTTGATGTCTCTGCAAAATACAATTAAATTAATATAAGCAATTGTTTATTGTGTGTATACATATTAAGTATATACAAATTATATATTTAAATGCAGATAATAAAATTAAGTAATTTGAAAATTCGAAACTCTTGAGAGAAATTACTAAAGGGATAAGACTTGAATTTAAAAATGTATCACAAAAATATTCGCAAGTATACTTAGAATACCTTTAAAAGATTGAAATCAGTGACTTGCATAACATAATTAAACTTTATTTAATCTAATTATTTAAGCGGATCTTGACAAGATCGATTGCGAGCGTACCTATGAATAAAACCTAATTTGTGTATGGAGTCGATCGCTAACGCCGTTTCGGAAATATAAAATTGCGTGCACTCCTCGGAAAGCGTGTCCTTCTTCATGAGCAGCGTCATCATGTCACCTGTAATTCATCGAGTTATTCGCGATGCCCAAGAATAGCGCTTCCGTTTCCTGCTTGCCGCGGGGATCGATAGGGACTTACCGCCGGGAAGAAACTCCATTATTAGATAGAGATTTATAGGATCCTGGAAACTGTAGTACATCTTCACGACCCACTGATGGTCCGCTTCCACGAGGACATCCCTCTCCGCTCTGACGTGCGCGACTTGCTCCTTCTCGAGCATGTCCGCCTTCCGGAGGATCTTCATCGCGTACACGTGTCCGGTATCCTTCTTCTGCACGAGTCTCACCTGTACAGTTTTTTTCGTTCCACAAAACAACGCGTTTTGAGTGAAGATGCTGGTAGACCTCCATTTAATCGCGAGCGATTAAAAGCGTTCTCCCGTTCTAATCTCGAATTTTACGAAAGGAATTCCACTTGCTCCGCGAAGCGAGACGAAACGCTACTTCTTCTGAGAAGTAATGAGAGAATTTCGCTCTCTCCTGGACGTGACTACCGTCTGAGACAGCCTCTCGCGTATTTCCGTTATTATCGTAATTATTACAACCACAAGCAGAAGTCAATCTTCGTCTAATGTGGTCAAATTGCTGGATAAATTGTGAATAATTTACACACATACAACGAGTATGTCATTTAAAATATCATTAAGATGCAATGTTTCATTTATAAGATGACATTTAAAATTTACATTCCTCGATAAAATAAGATTCGATTAATATCCATCACTTAATACCTATATTTATGAATTAGATAGCAATAAAAATCACACTTTTAAATATCAAAATAAAAATAAAATCAAAGGCAAAGTAAAAAAAAAGCACGTAAAAAAAACATGTACAATTTAATTCGTATTTGAGAATATAGTTGAGTTGCAATTAAAGTTTTTTGGGTATTTCTTTCAAATTACGTAAACTTGCGCCATGGAAAAAATAAATTATACATCAATCACGTTGTGATTCTTCGTTCTCATTATAGAGCAGAAGAAACTTCGCTTTCTCGATTCTCATATCAAGCCGCAATCAATCTAGCGCAATTAAACCTAACTATTCTAATTCGCTCGTTAGCCATACATCAGCTATTCATCCTTCTTTACCTCGCCGAACGCTCCCCTGCCGATGACCTTGAGAGGTTCGAAGTCCTCGACGCCGAGCCTGGACCGCTTCAATCGGAGGAACTCGGTCTCCTTCTGGGCATGCTGCAGCCTCTTCTCCTGCTTCTGCTGCTCCGAGAGACCCTCATCCTTGAGGGACTCCTCGAGCTTCGCCAGCCTCTGCTTCCGCTCGATGTGCTGCGCTATCAGATTGCTGTAATAGTTCTCCAGCGTTACCTGCAAAAGGCAAAACGCGATGCTCCGATTATCATCACGTATACCAAGCTTGATCCTCCTCTTCCTGCGATGTCGTCGCTCGAGAGCTCAACGTAATGTGATCGATAACGCTTTATCTCGCGTACGACAAAACCACTTCTGCTGGTCGCGCGCGGTTACCACGGCTGGCGCGATTATTATGCTCACCGAGATCAGATTCGCACTCGGTGTTGCGAGACGTTTCGGAGCCATTACTTTTCGCTGGAGCAGCCAGCGAAGACGCAGACTGAAAGAAATTCTCGTATTTTCTCGCGTAATTTGCCACCATTTTAAATTGAAATTACGATTGTAAATAAAAGTTCTATTTTAATTACATTTTCGTAAGTGTAAATATTTGAGACTATGCAAATTAAAATTCATGTTTCGAGAAAAGCGGATGCAAAAACAAACGAAAAGTTTAAGTAAAGCAAAACAAAAAGTAAAGTAAAACAAAAACGGCGTGAAAAACGAAGGAAGATTATCCTTTTCAAACAATATTTAATAATGTTTCATGATTATGTAGATATAAACATTCTCGTAAATATTATATTGCTAATTACATAATTCACGATCTCATTTTGGAAACGCCAAATTTCAGAGGTTTTTTGCAATTTTCTCCGTGTATAATTCTCCCAACTTTTTTGTTTTCACAGTTCTCCAAACTAGCAACTCTCTTTATTCTAAAAGCTCGCGCAGACACGCTGACATGGGCAACTTTTTTGCAACGGTCAACGATTGTTATTAACGAAATTGCATTGTCAGCAACATCGACAAACGTTGAGTAATCGCTTAGTAATTAGCGTTACGCAGTAATTAGTGGAAAGAATTGGTTAACTTTCGGTAATTTTTTTCTCAAGAAAGCATACATGGTAATTAAACAAGAAGCGTTTCAAATTGAGCGGAAATTTTCGCAATCCGATGAGTAATACAACATAACTAATTGCAAGTATTAATTAATTTGCAATCAACATTTTATTTAGGCTCGATACTTCCAGTGTACTAATTAAATTAATAAGATAGTATTTTCTAATTATAAATATATTTTTTCTAGCAATATAATATTTAGATATGTGTATTTTTATACTAACTAATATGTCCTTTTCGTGAGATGTAAATACACAGAAAGTAAGATTTTGCTGAAGAATCTAAAATTTTAGCTGGATACAGATCAGAAAAGTAATTTTGTTGAACTATCAAAATAATTATGTAGAATCAAACTTGTTGTTAGAATATCAAAATTTTTTGCAACATTGCTCATTATTTTTAAAGTTCCAACAAAATTATTTCGATAGTCCAACAAAATTATTTTTTTATCCAGCAAAATTTTAGATCCCTTAAAATCATTCTTTCCATGTCTCTTATTTTATGAGATTTATAGAAATACTATTGTAAACAGAAATTACCGTATATACCATATTCATAATTTGATTCGTATAGTGAACAGACGGAATTACAAATTTATTACATTATTAATCGTAATCCTGAATGGCGGCCAATGGATTAAATCCAACTATGTAGAGAATATGTAGAATACTGCAATGCCTATCTTGTTAAAACGGCGACGATTAATTAGCAACACAGTTCGTCGACATTGCCTCTACATATGCCAGTTAAAATTGTTTTGATGTTGACCCACATTTCTTGCTTATACAAATGTATCTGGACACTCAAAGTTCTTCGCTGAATAATAACGATTGAAAACGCAAATATTAAATTATTAGAAGTAATTCTTCCACCGATTTTTTTCTACCGTTCGTTCAGTTGACCATGTGGCAAATCAGCAATCAGATTAAATTTATTAAGATATGAGAGCCGTTATTATAACTGTTATTATAGTTCGATCATTATATTATGTAACATGTTTGTTATACAAGTTTCCTCGCATCAAACTGCAAAAGTTGATAAGAAAATTTAATCGGTTTATGTACCCTTCCTTATCGAAAATTCAAGATAATTTCAAATTCAAATTCAGATGTTTTTTACAGTTTTATTTAATATTAAAATAAAAAAATCTCGACAAATTAAAAAAAATTCATTGATTTAAAGATAATAAAATCTTCACTTAAGTAAAGATAATAACACAGCTTTTATCAGATTCTTAAGTGTCTAATTCGGTCGTGAAAATTATCACATTGCAAAAAAATATTTTCAAAATTAATTAGAAAGCAATATAATCGTATCAATATATGTTTTACGATACTCTATATATTGAATCATCTACCCCGAATAGACCGATGAATGCAATATAGAGAGCAGAATAGCCGCTATCTTAATGAAATAATCAAGTTGAAACTAAATCCGAACTCACCTTGGCCTTGGTCGCCTTATCCAGCGTATGGCCGCTAAATCGGATCGTGCTCTCGGTGGCCGCCATCTCCAGCACCCCTGCAACGAGCACAAGAAAAGAGGTCATTCGGTGTCATCAGTTTCTAGAGTTAGTATCTCCTAATGCAACTATTCTCAATGAAAATATCGCTTGAATTAAAAGGCAAATGACACCTTGCAAAACTGTTTGACAATTTGTTAAACGAAATATCGAGGAATATCAGCCATTTTTGTCTTAATTGTAACACAACATCGTCAAAAACCAAATGTATCCAGAGTATTTTGTATTTTTTTTTTGTAAATATACGAGATATCGTATTTTTAATAAAATTTAAAGATTCATACTTACAATTTTTTGCATTTTAATAATATAAAGATATTGAAAGTTTTATATTTTTCTGAAAATTCTGCTATACTAATTCCAAATTTCTACCTATATTCTTCTATTTCCTCCTATAGATATGTTTCGTATTTTAACAAAAGCAAATTATTACAGCATCTTAAGACATTTGTTAACTGATTTGATTTCTTGTATTTTACAAAGTAATTTTGGTGATATTTTTTAGATCCAGAGAGGGCCAGAAAAGATTTAATGAAATTAGAGAGCTTATTATCATCATTACTGGAACATCCACACTGAACACATCGAAGACATTCCATCTCCGATCGTCACGCCTGAAGAAAAGAGTTTTGCACAAAGAATACACCCTGTACCGCACGTGTTATACAATAATGCTACACTGTCTATGAACGTCATCATCTTTTTAAAGACAAGAAAAAAAATCGAAGTTACACACCCACAAAAGATGACGGAGTATTATAAATGCGCATTATGAGCAAAGTGTGCCGAGGCTTGTAATCTTAGACCGTGTGTTTCCATTCGAAGGCCGACACGTGGAAAAAGTGAAAACGTTCATTATATAATTATTTGAGCGATTTTTAATGAGTCACACTCTTTTGCAATACTAATTTTTTCTGTGAGACGTACTCATGATGTCAACACTTAACGTTCATTTAATATAGATATTCTGAGCAATTATTAAAAAATTATCTCATTCAGAATATTTATCATTAATTCAGAATATTTATCAAATTGTGTTTTACAGCTATGTTAATAATTTGGGATTTAAAAACTCTAAACGTAAGAACTCTGTGTAAAAAATTTGATACGAGTCTAAGAACGAATTGCATTGGTTTTATATAAGCATATTATATTTACATAAATCTTATTTATCTTGGGATACTATAACATTGCGTAATAAAGTATTAATGAAATTACAAAAACAATTATGACTAAAAAAGACATTCTCATTAATTAATTATCCTATTATTAACTGCACTTTTAATTTGTGACAAAAACAAGGTATATTTTGTATTTTTTTTCTTTTTATTAAGAAAAATCTATATATCAAGCGCTTCAAATAAATATGTATGTTGTCTCATTAATTAACTATTAATTGTAAATATAATTTGAATAAAAACAGAGTATTCTTACATTTTTTATTTCATTTTTATTAAAGAAAACTTACTATCGAGCAAGTAAATATTATACATTGTCTTTTCAAATGCAAGAATGAAGAATTGGTGAAACGTTTCATTAAATACGCCGCGATACATTGTTTCTACACTAATTCAGTTTCCTTTGGCATTTTCTACACTAACCCGTTTTCCTTTGCAATTCAGGATTAAATGACTGATGACAAGTGCTCAGGGTGACCCAATTATACAACTTGCTGCTCCACAGCGAAGTCCCTCGCGTGACTCAAAGGGATTCTCGGATGAAAGGTCCTTTGTTAATTGTACGTTTTACAGCGCCGCATAATGTGCAAATAGATTTACAACCGCATGTTAAATATTTGAAACAACGTTAACTGCGAAGAGTTTTACAATAAATGTTAGTTTGTAATTATGTTGTTGCGCTGCTATCTTCGCCATATATCGCGGTTTAAAATAATTAAAATTTATAATTACGTCTGGAACAAACGTTGAATGAAGAGAATAAGAAGGATGCGTTGTCATATTATCTTATGTGCGTGACATTTCTTATTTCAATAATATTTTAACGCGATTAATTACAATTTTAATTATTTAAAGCTGCGATATATGACGAAGATAACAGCGTCACAACGCAGTTACAAACTTACGTCTGTTGTAAAAATCTTCGCGTTTAACGTTGTTATTTCAAATATTTAAGTCTCATCATTTCCAGTTAGCTTGATCGACTAAAGTATCAAATGTGATTGGTCCATTCTAATCAACGACAATGTGAATGGTTAATTCCAATAATAATCGGCCGATCAAATTAACCGAAGCTGGAACCATTTAAAGCCGGAGCTGGAATCGCTGAAGCTTTTAACATGCAGTTGTAAATTTATCTACACATTAATTATGTAATATATCATTACATACGGAATTATATATTTTTTTTATCTAAAATTTTTTTATCTTGAAAACAAAACGATAAATTTGTCTTAATCGAGATATTTATTCTAAAGAATAAATTACGAAATTGACAACAATCTTTCAAAAGACAGGACAGATCCTCATTAATACATTTAAAGCAACAACGGAAGCAACGTCATTACGTTATCAGTCTGATTGATGAAGCGGCAAATCTCTCGTCCGGCTTAAAAGGTACATTTCGCAACAGTACGTTTACGACATGTTTATCATAACACAAATGATAGTTCTTCAGGGACATTCATTTCGAGGATACTGCTATTACTATGGTGTCATCAAATGAATCATTATTACGCAATCATACGTTACAAGTATCAGAGTTACAATAAGCCACAAGAAGATCCATTCCTGTTGGGCAACTTGTCGCATTTCCTTTTACTAAAGTTGCTTAATGTAAACACATCGATACTACGCTTCCGCAATGACAGCACGACGTGACTCACTTACAGAAATTTTATTCGTATAAATCTTCGCGGCATTGAAAATCGCGACTTTTAGAAATATTTTGTGTCTTATCTTTGTGTCTTATTAATTGCCAAATCTTTCCTCATCTGTATCATCAATAAATAGATAATTTTAATTACATTATTTTATATTATTTATTTTAATGAGACAGGGACATTTATCGCGCGTAAACTTCATTACTCCAACGATTGTGATACAGGCTCTGTCGGTGTTAATGGCGAAGTGTTAACTTGCGTTAATCTGTAACGCATCTATTTGTTCCCGTACTCAATTTAATAGGATCAGCGATACTTGGCAAGCAGATATTGATCCCGCAATATTACGAAACAATTAACGTGAACGTTAGGTTCGCGTGTAAGACCGGAGGAATTATATGGTCGATGCACGAAAGCAATTAAAATGCGATGTAGAGAATCGATCATTAATAATTCATGTACATCTTATTTATATTCGTTTTGTGTGCGTAAATATAGTGCAATAAAAAAAAAAGGTCTCTCTGTGATTATTCATCGTGTTTCTCCTGTTAGCATTTTAAAGTTAGAGAAGATTGTTAAGATAATAAACCGACACACGCAGAGAAATTAACAATTACAAATAAATATAATTTCTTTCTTAATTAAACGAATTTGCCTGCAATGCGGCAGAGAAAGGTTCGATGGCCCGAGCTGCAGCATGGTGGACCTACATACAAGGGTTTCCCCTTGCGGTTTATTTTATGAGCGTTGATTAGACGCGCCTGTCAGGAATATTGCGCTATCGTAACTGCACTAGACGTTAATTATCTCGGACATCGTATTAATCATCGTTACGTGATACGTAGCTAACGGACACAATATACATTCAACTAAAAGCAGAGACTTATTTGCTTGCCCGGTTAATTTGACTCGTCTTTTTCACGTAAAATGTAACTGAAATGACCAGTGTCATTTCCTTTGAAAAAGACTCTTGGACGTGTATATGACATGTATGTCAAATAAAATGTTTCCCTGAGGCCCACAGGACTGACTAATGTCATGAACGGACATGTGTCCTTTTACCTTCAAGTCACAAAGTGATATTGATTGTTCTGGTTCCAAATGGATACGTTTGTGTGCTGGGAAGTGCGAAAGTATGAGTCCATTCATACGACTAAAGGTTGACCCAAAAAAGGCATCGAGTGACAGTCAAATTTGTACTGAAACCGTTTAACCACATTGTTTGTGCTTTCATTTTTGCAAAATAATTTCATTTTCATTATATTCTGTATTTTCACATTTAAATCGAACATACGTAAATATTGGGAAATAGTTGAGAAAAATCGAAAATAATCGAGTTTAATGATTTAAATATTTGATTTTTTAATCATTATAAAATCCTATTGTTTGTTTACTGGCGTAAATTTCACTGTTGTCAACAATAATCGTAAGATCGGAGCAAGATCTTGCCTCAGCACGCAATAATGCGCCAGAAATGACAAGATATGATTGGAGTCGAATTAATAACATCTTCAACTTTTCATCCCCGCCATGAGTCGTAAAAACGTAAAAACTTTCCTGAAAGCCAATAGTATCTACGCACGAACCTGTGTACATTCCAGGAAATCTCTTTGCGTCTGTCGCACGTGGGTGTAATTCGCATTAAGCGACAGGATGGATGTCTATTAACTGTTGCCGCACGAGTAACACGAGTTGTAGAACATGTAAACAAACTCGGTGACGCGTTTTCCCGAAGGCACACGTGTACGCGAATCGCGCGTATATCGTGCTCATATGCCACCATGTATCAAGAATCATGCGATTAATCATGCGATCGAGCGATCCTGGTCGCGCATGATTATACGCTACGAAATTATCCATCCTGCCGGAGACATTTACAAACGTCCACTGATTATTGGAAACTGAATATCGAATGGCATATTAATAATTTAATAATAGCTTTTATTTAATTATAATATATTTAAATATAATTAAATATAATTGAATTATAATATAATTAAATAAAAACAAGCATGCGATACATGTAAACTAAATTATCATGTAAACTACGCGTCCACTCATTTCTAATCTGTGAATTGTCGCAAACGTTGAATAAAAATGTTTAAAATCAGCCACGAAACTACTTGAAAGTGTCATCTCTTCAGGCAAACTCGACAAACTCGATTTATTTAATTTTTCGTTGCAAAGATGTAATAAGAAACTTGATTAAAAAATTATTCAAATATTAAACAATTTTGCGAATTAAAGTGCGAACCTGTAAAATGCGGATGAATAAGAAACGGTCGTAATTAAAAAGTCCATCACCAGATTCTGTCGAAAACAAAAACTAAATAATTAAAAAATTTTCTTAAACACTAACGTAATGCGGAATTTGATTTTTTGACGTGACGCAGTTCTTCTTTCAGTTATCGAAATGTCGCGTCATGGTAATTTTAGGGAGGCGATAGGTCGAGAGAAAGAATCTGTGTGCTCCAAGCGGAACGCAGTGGAACGTAAAGCGAGTCCTTAAACGGCGGCGAAGCGCGAGTGAATCATAGGGACAGTGGCATTTGACTGAAACGTCTGCAATGTCGCGCACTTACGCCACGGTCGGCATTCAGCCTTGACGCTTATTAAATAATGACGCGAACCGCCATCGATATTTATGCGGGCGCGAGACATTTTGCACGCACCCGGTTTCTACTTCGGATTTATGCAACAATCGCCGCGACGTCAGCGCAATTAAAGCCGTCCGCACCCGAGGAAACAACTCCGTCGACAGTAGGCAGTTTCTTTTCCTTTAAATTCCTACGTTGACTGGTGTCATTCCGAAACGATTCGTTCATCGATCAAATTATGGCGCAACGACAAATCGCGAAACTTTGCGCAATTTCATTTCGCGACAGCGAAATGATTTTCTTCTTGTTTTCTTTTTCGGTTGATATGCTTTCGGTTGATATGCTTTCTAATAATTTCCGATTCAGATTGATTTGATTGAATTTGTATTGATGCAAGTATTACTTTTGCAAATCAAGAATAAAATCTTCCTGAGAAAATTATAATCTTGATTATAATATCAGAATATCTATCTTGATTTAAAAAATTTTTTTTTCTGTATGAAACGATACACCGAAATTTCCGTTTTCATTTCGTGATTTTCGATCTGAAACTCTACTCCGGTATAGTATTTGCCGATACGTTTCACACGTAACAATCCGTTATAACACCATTCGCTGATTACATTACGGATTATGCCACGCAGAACCGCCCCTGGGAGCCATTAGATCTAGTTTGCCCGTTGCACAAATATACAGAGAACGACGTCACCAGGAAGTCGCGAGGATTCGTCATAGATGATTACGCCATACGACAAAGTCTATCATTTACGTAAAGAAGATCAAATAAAATTGAACAGACGCTCGAATACTCAGAAGTATTTCCTTAACTTGGAGACTCAAGAGCAAAGGATATGTTTTTACGTATCTTTTATTTTAAAAAGTGAGGACATTTAAGAGTCTCCGAGTTAAGGAAAAAATTCCCATCTAGCATCCTCCCATTTAGCATCTAGAGGTCAAATCATTTCTTATTAAATCCGTATAACAAACTCCTCACATTTAAGAAGTAGCCAATTTCCCTTCAAAACTCTTCGCCTGGTCGTGTAAAATATAAAATCTATCTCATTGTGCAGTATACATATGCGGTTTCAATTATTTCATGTATCAATTTGTCGAACGTCACGCTTATTCATTTACGGTCAAACAATCGTGTTTCTCGAATTTGCTCAAGGTAATCAGTTCCGGCCTACATTTCGCTTTGGAACGGCAGCTCGTTGCGTGACGATTCTCACGCGGTCGTGATTTCACATGACTCTCTTTCGCGACGGAGGAATATGGAAAATCGATTTTACGGCGCAAAAAGTCGACGGGGCGATCCCTCGTCTTTCGCGAAGCGCGTGCGGCATATCGCGTGCGCGCTTTATGCGCACGATCAACCTACTTGCTCGGAGCGAGGATAACCGTAAATAACGGTCGCTGCACTTTTTTTGTCCGGGTCGACCAGACAAATCGGCGAGTGCGCAAGAAGATTGGCGAGATCGGCGGATCTTTCACTTGTCTATTTTTATCAATACTCAATAATGAGAGAAGTACACGAGTTGCATTCACCAAGTGCGGACGTCTGTAGAAAAATTTTTGAAAGTTTCTAATGAAACTAACGCCTTTTGTTATCATACATTCATTTCTTTGTGTTCCGTTTTCCTTTATTCGACTTTACCTACACTAAAATAATAAGTAAACTGGCTGTAGCAAACTCGGCTGGCTCGAAAGCCATTCATTAGAGAAATATGTACACAAGATGAACAAAAGCGAATACGTTCAAATGAAAATTTCATAAATATTAATAATAAGAAATGCTTTTAATCGATAATCGATAATCAACGTTCAAAAATTGATGATACAGCATGAAAAAGTGTAGACATATTTTTCTTACAGATAATTTAATTGTAAGAGTGCAGTTTTACTTTAAAATTTAAGCGACTAAAATCTTTAAAAAATAATACTTAACATACTTTCTGCAAGTTAAAGAGACGATGATGCAAGAATAAGAAATTAAATATTAACCAAAAGTATTCTCCAAACATTTCTAAAACTGCAAACGAAATGAAAAGAAAGAGAGCAAAAAAAATTATTAAATTAATTAATTTAAAATACATTTTTAAAGGGAAAATTAAGAGCTCAATAAAAAACGATTATAATGAATTAATAATAAATCGATGAGTCGATTATAATAATGAAATTATGACGGCAGAGTTTAAGTCTGTCAAAAGCCGATCAACAGGATTGTTGTATTTTTAATTTGTATTCCCGGATTTCGTAGCATCTCTCAACAATTTCCTATAAACGTACTCATGTAGAATGTACTTCAGTGGTCCGTGATGTAACGTATGTGTATATACGTATGTGGTTAGTTCGGACGTATCGTAACACGATTATTGAGCAAATAATACTAAGACCGATAGAAATCGACGTCGTGTAAATGTATACTGTGAGTGGTAGCTTTCATTCTATTGATTGTCGAGGAGCAGGGCTTCTCTACGATATTACGCAAGACATAGTTCTGGCACGGGCGTCAAGCTAGAAATGGTTCGCAGCTAGAAATGCAAATGTAACGAATAAAAATGGCAAAGTGCATAGAAAATATCTAATTAAAAAGCGTATATTAAAATGAGAAAAGTCTTTTATTCCTGGAAGTGTGTATACATAGGAATCATGTTGTTGAATAAAAACATGGAAAAGCGTATAATTGCAATTAGGCATGAGGTTTAAAAGTCTGTTTTCATCACCGAAATTATTTGGCAGTGTACACAACTAACGTGTTCGCGTTGACGTCATCGGAAAACTGTCAGACGTTATTACACGCCACTTTATCATCTTAGTAGGATTATAGGCGTTATTTACTTTAAATTATACATTACTTTATATTTTTTAATAATGAAAATAATTCGCGTGTTTGTTCCTTTTTCTTTCAAAAGCGCGCTTTCGCTTGATAAATGTAAAATGAATTGTGGCTTAACCGATGGTCGATGAATATCCCCAAGAACTCAAATTATCGAGGACACGTGTCGCAATCAATCTAAAGAAATCATAAAATTGCAAG
This sequence comes from Cephalotes varians, assembly GCA_037157785.1. Classification (NCBI taxonomy): domain Eukaryota; kingdom Metazoa; phylum Arthropoda; class Insecta; order Hymenoptera; family Formicidae; genus Cephalotes; species Cephalotes varians. The sequence continues at coordinate 1,203,551 of JANQDE010000054.1, forward strand.
CACATAAATAGCGAGCACGAATCATTTTAGAACGTTATAGCACTTATTTTTATATTTAAACAAATTAAATTATAATTCTATTACCAAATTATAATACCAATGAATTTAATCTAACCAATATTCGGTATTCAAATATATCATTAATTTTTTCCTCGGATAGTGAATAATTTCGTTCGTAAATGATTATAAATTTGTAAATTCGTTTACAAATCTATATTAAATTAATTTTATTATTTTTAATTTTTATGTTTTGAATTACAATTCATTTTTTAGAATAAAAATAATATATTAAATATAGGATGTTAATATATTGATAAGACGTCTTATAAAGACCTATAAGAACGTATATTATCTTCTCTTTGATCTCTTATTAAAAAAAACATGTTTCTGCAATGTAGTCTAAGTCAACATACCTTTTTAATATCTGTAAAGAGCTCAGCACCTCCTTTCAACGAGCCATTAAATTATCACTATGTATTCACGGGATCATAAGTTAAGACGAGGAGACGGAAAATGCGGTCGAGTTTGCTCGAAATTGCATTTTGAGTATGATAAGATGAGTAAAAACGAGGCCTAGAGCATCGATGTAAGATATCTTGCTTCGAGGTAAGGGAATACTAATTTTGATCATATTCGCAACCATCTCTCGACACCTCACTATGACAGATTCGCGCGAGATGAAAAATAAAATAATGGAAAAGAAAAGCAACAGAATATGGCGAATATGTAACACGAAACATTGATACGACGATGTGAAACTCAATTTTCAACGTGTAACTCATGATACAAAATAATTGCAATGCTGTAATAATAATTCAAATTCTCACATTGAAGAAAAATTGCGGAAAAATGCACTTTCATAATTTCGAGATGTTGTCGACGCAAAAATAATTTAATTACTTTTTTCATCCTCAAAGAGAATAATAATTAATTTAACTCAAATTTTATGTTTTATATTCTAGATGTGAAAGTTTATATTTTTGTTGTAGGCTCATGCTATATTTGCACGTACATATACACACATAATAATTGAATAAAAATGCATTCTCATTGCATAATTGAATTTTGAGAATATAAATAAATATTACATCAATAGCGCAATTATATTTATTTCTATTCATTTTTATATATAAATTTTAAATATATGTATATCTGGTTTTTAGTTTATCAGTTCTATTAGTTTTTTTTATACATATTAATCTATTAATTAACATAAATATTCATCTTTATGAGAAATAAATGTATTAAAAATATTATATAATTAAATTTAAAAAATTGATATATTTGCCACTTTTATTTTTATTATATAATTTTTATTTAACATTACTTATTAATTTAATCTCTCACGTATTAATTTAATGTTAATAGTCTAAAAATTTTTTGTAGAAAATATTTAATAAAGTATTTACGATATGAGATTATTAGCATCTATTCTCCTAATTTCCTACATTTTAATGACATAGTTCATGCGTATCTTTTATTATTAGTTCTAAAATTAGCTAGTATAGACTGACATCTCTCATCGGTCCTGCCCTTTCGAGAATGCCGAATTTTTCAGCAACGGGAAGAAACTTTGGTTATTACGCGACTAAATCGAGGGTGTGCGTATCACGTGAAACGTACGAAGCGAGTTGAAGTTTAATTTGTCGAGCGTACAATCGCGAATTCGAACCGTGGAGAGAACGCAGAGGAGATGGAATGACGACGCAATGGCCCCGAGGAACAATGAATAACACAATGAGAAGAAAGGAATGGAAAAAGGAGAAAGAGAATGGACGAGGAGAGCATCGATGCGTGTAATCGCGCGACTCTCTTTTCTCATTTCCTATTATTTTTTGTAGTTCCGTTTTAACCCTGCCGTTCGCGGTAGACCTCTCGCCGCTAAATCGTGGCATCCGATAAGAATTGTCGTGGGAATCGTCGATTACGATCGGAAACGATTCGCAAGATGATCGAAGATCTTATTTAAAGCACACAGAATTTTTCGGAATCGTTTGTCAAAGCAGCGATTAACTCGATCTGCGATCTGGTTTTTATATGTGCATTAAAAAAAATGGAAATGGAATGGAAATGGAAAAAGAATAAATTTTCTTTAACAAAATAATGGCTGCGGATAAAAAATAAGAAAAAGTGCATCAAGTACGTAAAAGAGATAAAAATCCATTTTAGATTAAAATATATAAAAAGTAAAAGTCTGTAAATGTATATAAATATATATATCTTAAGTTTATCTAATTTCTTCGCAAAAAATATTTTATTTAATTAAATAATATATATTTTATTCAATTATTAAATGAATATTAATAATTACAATTAATTGAATTATTTAATATAATTATAAATATTAAATTAAATATTAATATATATAAATATTTAATAAAATATTTGAAAAAATTAGACAGATATCTAAATATTAGAGAGAAAGAATTTATATTAATTAATATAATATTAAAATTATATAAGATATGACTATCTCGCAGCATTTTTCACTAAATTATCATGAAAAGTAAAAAATATTTTATCAAGGTGTACCTCGTGAGATTCTTATTAAGAATTGCACGTTGTTCACAATGCTTTTTGTCCATTACCACTACCATTTGTCTAGCATTTTATAAATGGCGCGACTACTACAGACTACTAAAAAAGAACAATACAGTCCGGAGCTCTGTTGAGAACTGCAGATACTCGCGAAGCGGCAAGGATATTTCTCCATGGACATCCATAAAGATGATATATACTCGATAACGCGACAATGACTTAATCGCTATCAATAGTCGACGCAATCGGATACTATCGTCGACGCGGGAATTTGCGTTCCGTACCGAGGAAGCTCGCACGAGAATTGATGTAAATACGCCCCGTTAAATATTGTGAGGAAACATTTGGTTAAAACAATTTTGTTAATTGCTAGATAAATAAAAATATTCATTTCTGACATTTTCACTTTAAATTTAAATTGTACGTTTTGAATCTTTGTTATTTTACACGTTGTTTTGCATATTTAATAAGAGAATTTTAAGTTTAATAAGTATTAATTCCAAAAATGGAAAAGTATGCTATTCTGCTGGAGGCGATTGCGGAAATATATCACAGGCCACGGTCCTGTCGGGCTTTGGTTTATTTTATTTGCGGCCAACGCGGGAGAAGCTTAATTAGTTCGCAGGCACGCAAGTCTATGTTTATCGCGGCTCTCGGCGAGCGTTTAGACTGCGGGTACTATTTGTACATGCTCTGTTAGAGTATCCAATAGCTTTCTCCTAGACTACAGCCTGACTTTTTTGTATTGGACAATTTTTTTTTGTGTACCATTAAATAACTCTAAAAACAAGCACATGAGACTGTTTCATTTAATATTAAAGAAAATCATATGATCAATCAAACAATATTGAACGAGTTAAACACCCACACATACAAGCAAAGATACTTATTTTTAAGGGCAGATTTTTTTTCAAAACAACAAATTTTGATATCTTATATCTTATCTTTATTGAATTAAATTTATTTGTCTAATTTCTTCGCAAATAATATTTTATTCAATTATTAAATATATAGTAGTAATTACAATTTAGTAATTACAATTAATTAACTTATTTAATATAATTATAAATATTGAATTAAATTATCTATACATACAGATTATGAATTGAACAAAATTAATTTTTTAATTAAAACATTTGTTGAGTTAAATAATTGTATCACTATCAATAAATGTACACTGCATCTATAGACAGCGTCTATAGACGTTAACGATTCTGCTAAATCGAAGCACGAGAGGAAAAGAGAAACAGCTGAGCGAAATTGCTGGCACTGCTGACTATTGCCCGAAATGTCAGATACTATTTTCGCGTTTTAACGCACGTACGCATGAATTCCGCGGTAATCTATTTTCGTGGAGCGTTCCATCGTGGAAGCAGATAATGGACACCGGTGCTTGCAAATCCGTGAGTGAGGTGATCGAAAAACAAGGACGCAAAGTGTGTGAAATAAAAGAGAAGAACAAAAAATCGAATCTCGTTAGATCTCGTGAGCGTCGATAAATATCGCTTTCGCTTTGAGCATGCAAAAATGCGCGCATACGAGATCCGAGTGTGCGTGAGGAGCAAAAACATATTCCTTCCGCTACGTCGCGTATAGAAATAACGTCCCGATCAAATTGCAATAAAATGCAAATATATCACGAGGAAACGGAGCTACAGCTTCCGGATCGGTTACCTGCATAAATAATGCAATAAGATAAGTAACGTTAAACAGGTAATTTAATTCGAAAGTGGGAAGCGAAGTAATCCTGCTAAACGTCGATACACATCGATAGGAATTAAATTTATATTTTCCGTGCCGGCGACTCGGATTACTAGAATCCAGCCGATTGCGGTAGTTGAACTAAGGACGTTCAAAGTGACAAAAATCTAATTCGTGATTATGGTTTTCGAGCAAAGCAATAACAATTGCACAATTGAAGAATTGATTGTTACACATAAGCGCGTCGAATTATTCAGAAAATAACATAATTAAATTTGAAAATTATTTCCGATAAATATTTTCTCAATACATAAACATCAATAAATATGTTTTTCAACAAATAGAAAATACCTGGTGTAATTGATTCTGTATCTCCACATTTCCTTAATAAATGTCCATCAAATAATTTTATCGACTCCTTCGTGTTTTCCGCACACAGTTCAATAACGACATATTCAATATTTACGTGACCTAGTATAGTTTAACGAATGTGTTTCACATTAATTAAATAATTTCATTAAAAAATAATTATTTAATAGGAAACATTACGCGAACGACTTGCACACGTGCCCGTGCATGATAAACGTAGCCACGTGCAAAGCGAATTCCAAGCGGTAATTGGATCTAATATCGACCGGTGAAGCATGCGAAAATAGACGCTGGCCGACGACGGCGACGACGATGCATCTCGCTAATCGTGGATACATTCAACGACACTGTCGAGATGTTTCATTTTAATCAATTGGGTACTAATTAATTTTATTGCTTTCATAATCAAAGCAATTTATTAAACAGTAAAAAAGCAATTTATAAAATTGGCATGCACGCCGCGCATGACGCACGATATAAAAGAAACATGTCTTCTTCAAAAAGATTTTTGCTTAAATATTTACTGGGATAATTATAAGACGTTATGTAACTTAAGGACGTAAGCGAAGGAAATACTGTATGTTTGAAATTATTCTTCGTAAGATTCAGAGTGCCGGAAGACGTGGATAGCTTTTTAATTGCAAATTCTATGATAAATTAGACATGGAATTTTATTCAATAAAAATACTTAACGCATTTCTTTGTCCTAATGTGAAAATATGGAAATCATCAACCAGGAACTTTTCTATTTGAAAAACATATTTATTGATATTTTGATATTTACATACTGAGAAAATATTTGTCGAAAATAAAATTTTCAAATTAAGTAAAATGTTATCTTCTGAATGATTCAATTTGTAATATTAAATATCTTGTCAATTAAGCTTTAAATTAGACTTTTTTAAAGACAAAGTCCAATTAAAATCTGCTGAATGATAAGATATTTTTTTATCTATTTGATAATATTCATACTATTAAAACTTAATTTAAAAAATGAAGAAAAATAGTTGGTAACGATAAGGGAAAATGAAATGATTGGAAATCAGACGGCCGGAAATGGACTTATGTATGACATCAATCGAAGATATGAATATTAATCACCAGATGCTGCACCAACAAGTTATATCGATTGATGTTCAAAACGTAAATCGTTTAGACGTTAGCAAAATTTGTTTGCCACATTTGCGCCGTCATCTTAATTGATATCGTAGACGCAACGCACGGGACGTTGAATGCAGAAAATTGGAATTCAACCAACTTCTCCGCGAGAGAAGACAGCGTAGTCTGTAGTCTACAGTCCGTGGCTTGTAATCTGCAACAGCAACCGGAAGTGTGTCGTCCGCAATTGCGTCTACGATCCGCGATACGAACTTAAATACACCTTGAATGCAACGCGAGAATGACGCTCATTGAACTTCGGCTAGAAATCGTGTGAAAGTGAAAACTCAGCTCAATCATATTGAGTTCCGCGCTTGCTTATGAGAGATGGTACAGATAGTCAGGAAAGAGGAAGGAGACGGCAATGCAAATGTTAGAATTATTAAACAAAAAAGGAGGAGGTGTAGTAAAAATAAATGAAACACGTTGCACAGGCTCGAAACTCTTCTTTAGTACCTTTTGCACTATATTTTCATCGCGCGTCTCGTGTTATGCATGAAACTCGCCTGATATCGACACGTGCAATCTTCATGCACGAGAATTTGAAATAAAAAATTTAGGTCATCTAACATTAAGTAAAAGTTGAAATATATTAACAGTAATTCTGCGCAAGTTCCAACTTTGTTTAAAAAAAATCTGGTTAAAGTTAAAAAAAAGTCAAAAAATCTCACACAAACTTCAATATTTTCATTTTTTAACATTTAATATATATATGTAAATATATTAAATATATTAATATATAAGTTAAAATATATTCACATAATATATATTCACATCTAATAAACGTCAAATAAGATTATAATTATATAAAATTACAATCCCTTAGAAAATAAAACTGTGTGGAAATTGCAATAAGACACTGAATTAGAGAAATAGAATCATGTATAAAGCAATATTATCTTTACGCAAAAAAGATAATATTTGATATACTTTTCATATTAATAGTAATCGTAATTATAATAATAAATTGAAGCACTATTTCAAAACAATCGAAAATTATTGCAATTAAAACTGTCAACTTGGATAGAAAATCGAATCCTGAAAATCGAACAAAGTGAAATTTTAATTTTATCCTTCGATGTAAATCGTTTTTGTGATTGTATTATAAGTCATCTTATGTCATCGGGAATGTTCATCACTAACCTAAACGAGATATGTATATAGCGATGAGGCCTTATCCAACCGGCTGAGAAAAGGTGATGGGCATCGAGATATAAGATCGCAAGGCAAGCACGATGTGCACGGCTGTAATTGCACGCAGAGATATTACTGTTGCACCACTATATCTCGATGCCAGGAGCGACGTAACAGAGGTGAGCATGATAGTGTCCCTATGATTAATGCTCGCCTGAATTAGACTCGAGCGCGTGCGAGTTTTCGTTTCGACATCGGAGCCACGCGAAGGTGCACCTCGCGCGATTACGAATAATTGCGATAAGTTTTGACGAGAACGTGATTTACGATAGCAAATAAAAGATTTGACGAACGTTGAGGTACCATTTTTCGACGAATCATGAATGAATATTGCAAGTTAACGATTATAAAAGACAAATTACATACAATCGAGTATTTCAATATAAAGCTGTCAAACCATTTCTAAATAAATAATCGAAGCAAAGTGTCAATTAATTTTATGAGTAAATTTTAGCTTAATTACAAATGTTACCAATAATTTTGTATTTAATTAATTGCGGAGATCGCAGGAAAAAAATAACATTTAATCGAAATTTCATTCGAGAATTTTTACTTTATATTAAAATCTCCATGGTTAAGAAGAAGCGCGCGACTTCCGGACCATGCACCTGTATCTATGTAGATAAGCTATCTCCTGGAATGCATTATTCACCTTATCTGAAAGTTAAAATACAGTATAATGGAATGTCAAATGAAACAATTCAATTTTTCTAGATTAAAATTATAATTGAATTTCTCATATCGCTTCTCTGCGGCATAATGCGAAAAAAATGGAAAAATTACAAACTTAACGAGATTAATTTCACGTCTGTCGCGAATACAGAACGAGTGAGACGACAAATATATTTGTCGAAAATTGAAACCATTCTCACGTCAAATAACGCTTCGACATTTCTCTTCGTCCTCGTCAGATAATAGAAAAGCCAATGGCGAACTCGTCCGGCGTTATTAATGCAATGCCTGAATGCAGTTGCACACGAGCGCGTCTAACTGTGTACGGATCTATTTTTATATAAATGCATTTTGCTTAGTGCCGCGAAACGAGTTTATTTTGCAACACGCGTCGGAGGATAAGACGACGGCATAATAAATTTATGAATGAAAAGATATTTTTAGTTCATAGCCGCCGTTCTAGCGATTTTCTACGAGGATAATCCACAAAGCTGTGGAGATACACTCGAGAAGTTCTCCCGGCTACAAGTTTTTATTGCCACGATATCAGCGTGACAATAAAAATCGAAAAGTGAAAAAAATTGTGTTGCATTTTGTTGAAAGTATTTATGCCGAAGATCAATTTTCATTCTTGAAGCGCAAATAGTTAAAAACTTGAAGCACCAATATTCTAAAATATTTAAACAATAGAATTCTTATCAATTAAACTTTTAATTTAATTAGAACTTAATTTAATTCTCGTTAACAAAATTTAATATTAAAATTAATATTATAATATTACAGACACATGACTCATAGCTAACTGAATTTTATAGAAAAATTTGACTATACAGTGTAGTGAAATTTTCCAATCTCTTCCAGTGTCATTATTTATTTTTTCACTTGCTCATTAAAATCGAATTTACATGTGAGCAAACCGTTTACTTAATTTACACAATAAATAATATTCTTCTTTTAAATTGTGACCTATATATTCCTGTCGTGTGATGAAGCAATAATAGATGAGGCAACATTAAATGAGTCTTGCAACGCGGAAATGCCAATCGGTCGGCTGATTGAAAATGCATTTCTCTGAAATTACGGCAGTCATCCATCGCGCGGTCTCATGATGATGCAATAAATCTTTCTTTACGAGAAAATCTTCCGGTGAATATTGCGGTGTATCGATCATACATACGATGGCCGCGCACCTGTTCGCGCGTGCTAGCGCTGCATTTTGCGACGACGACGACGACGACGTGAATCATTCACGACGACTGTAGGCGTCAATGCCATTAGCCTTATCGCCGCGTTTAGAGAGATTATTCCTGTTCGATGGCTGAGCAAATAACGACGCGATGTCGCTCGAGTGCGTTAGTCTGGAAGACGAGCATATTTAACGCGGATTTTAAGTACCCGGCTTGACCGACCGGCCATTGGTCGAGTCTAAAATTGCATTTAAGCGAATAGTGTTTCTGGACTACGCGACTAAATCATCGGATATAAACTGTTAATTGCGCTTAGTACTTATAGTGTTATTTACGAGATGCAATCTGCTGTCTGCTCGAGAGAGAGAGATTATGCTTTATGTAATTTGTATGTTAGATATTCGACAAAATTACATCATCGGTAAGAGGAAAAGCTCATTTCTGTCATCTAATTAGTCTCTTTGTTAATGAAGGAATCAAAGATTAATCTTATTTTTAATTATCGAAAGTTAAGCTTGCAGAAGATGATCAAGTAATGGGAAGTTACATTTCTATCGATCTATTCCGATCTCTACTTACAAAAATTGGTCAACTTATGTATATACTAAATAATTATATATATTATATATAATTATATATATTGTAAAATAATTATATATATTGTATATAAACTAAGTAATTAAAAGTACAGAAATTATTATATCAAAATTAAAAAAATTGTGCTAAGAAGAATCAAGTTCAGATTGCTGCGCGGGAGATGAGATTTCTAAGAATAAAAAGAATGTAGGCCAATAACCACAATTTCATTAATTTGTCTTAAATCCTCGTTAACGAAAGTTGGATTCGATTTTTAGTGCCTCGTTAAGGCCATCATGCGGTTCCAACAATCATGCTAACGGACGTTGATGAAACAGCCGTTATTTGCTTGAGGAAACTTGATGAATCCACTCACAAGTCTTGCAAAATGATCGGTTTGCGAAATTGACGAGAAATATCATTTACGTCAAAATTCGTTATTAAGATTGAAAGTACTAAAAATATTCCAAGAATTCTTTTCAGCACACTTACTACAGAGAACCTTTTAATTCTTTCGAGTATTCACAAAGTATTCAAAATTAAAAACTTATGTAATATTCAATTTCAAGTTGAATCTAAATATCGTTTCTTTCAATTTTACTTATATTTCATAGAATTTATTTTTATCGGTTTTCACTGATATTAATAAATTTTCATTTATCCATAAAATTTAAATAATTTTCTGTACTTTTCTAAATCGCACACCATAAATATGTAACACGTCTGCTATAAATAGAAAGATAAGATTTAATCAAACATCATTAAAGACAAATACATAAACTACTACTTTAATATGTATATTTAATATTTATATTGTCTAAAACATATTTTTTCATATTCAATAATTTTATTTTAAAATTATAATTCCCGTGCAGCTATCTCGAACACTCAATGTGTTAAAAAGATTAGATCAAAATTACAAACCAAGTCTTGAGACGCACGAAATGTTCGACAGGATCGTAAAAGCGCAAGTTAAAGACACACTTCCTCGATAATTAATTGCGAGAGACTACAGCGAAAGTAAGACAAATTCCGACAGCGAGATCATCGCCGTCGCCGCAAACTGAGAATAATGCAATCTCCGAACGAGTGCGGCGTCTCCGTTCGCGTTCGACAAGTTCTTCAATATCGTTCGTCTTGTAAAGTGGGACCGGGAAGAGATCGACACGATTTCGCATCACGTACGAGCTTTTACCGCGTTTCTGATCTATTGTTTCGTTTCCGCCGTTCGTCGTTTCTACTCGAGTTCTCAATCTTGCTCGGTTCGAAAATAAAAGACGTTGAATGCATCCTATGGCGCATTTTCGAACTGCTGGTAGCGAAAATACGTGATTCTGCGTTACGCGATGATGAGGGAGCAATAAAATGCCAGAGATATAAACAACGCCGCTTTATAATTACTTTACCTCGTGACGAGTATCTAGGTTAATTAATGCCTTATTGTTAAAATATCTTCGCGCTGAAGCGGCGCACTTAATCGTCGATCGTATCCGTTACTTCCGTTACGCAACGCGTATATATTACGTGATTATCGTTATTATCGTGTTTATTATCACCAACGTTATAATCCGTGATTACAATTAATAGAGTTAGCAGCTTGACTGCTAACGAGGCGAATGCTTTAACGCGCGGCTGCTCTAACGCGCTTAATCTTGCGCGCGAGATACTAGTTCGAGCGTATTAATTAACTTTCTGTCTCTTATTCCGATAATCGAACTCGCGCTGTTTGTCGGGAGACGGAACATTTTTTTTGTTTTTGCCAACGCGCGCGACCGATCCCCCAGTTTTCACTTTCCCTCGACTTAACTGATGGAGAACGAGGAGGACGAGAGGCGAGACGGCCATTATAATGGACGTTTATCGTTAAAAGCGATTTCCATTAACTGCAGCTCGAAGTCACCGACCGAAGCGGCCGACCCGCTGGGAAAAGTGAGCGTCTATTGAAAACTTTTGCATGTTTTTTGCGCAAATCTCGTCACTCGTACCAACGACGGCTATCAAATATGCCTTTTCATATATTCTCTCGGCATTCAAGAAAAAAATGTGATAAAAAAAAAAGATAAGTATACATAATGTATACTTTATAAATGTAATTCCTTTCTTGTTTGCCAAAAAAAAAAAAATACACTGACTAATATTATTAATAAGTTTGAGAAAGATATTCGATAAGAGAGCGCACATTTTGTAGCAAAATATCTTCGAAATTTTAACTATAGAGAAATCTTTTGAATTAAGATAATCTTTGTTTAATTCTTCTCGATTGTGTTATCCAATTTTAATGACATATTATTCAAAGAATTTTAAATTGTATCTTTAATACCAGAATCACAATTTAACCTTTATATTTACGTTGTATATTGCAATATTAATTATATTGTACAATGTACAATGTAATCATAATTATTAAATCATAATTATCATAATTATAATTGTAAGATATAATTTATTAAACGCTTATTATATATATATTTTTTTAAATAATTTTATTTTTAATAATTTATATAATTATATAATTGTATAAAACATTTATATAATTTGTGAATACCTTTTGCCTACATTTTTGATCGGAATATTCAAATATGTAAAGATTCTATTAACTTCTTTGCTAATTAATTTTTTGTACATGTAATCTGTTCAAAATTCATAAATGCAAAATAAAATATAAAATATCATATCAATGATATAACGAAATTAAATATAAGTGCGTTTCAACGAATACTTTACATTTTAAATATTTAATAACAACGACAGCTCGATCAATTTTATGAGGATAGCAATATGAATCTAATGAATATATAATTGTACAATTTCAATATTCATTATGTGATTAGAAGACGGAGTAATGTGGCTTCCTTCTCGCAAGTCACCATTTTGTTATTAAAATTAATCATTAGAATTGTTGTATTATGTATTTCCATAATTTTAATATTCACATGCAATATGAAGATACGACCAAAACTAAATTGCACAATTCAATATGTATTACAAAATATTCAAAATCTCATAATAAACCATTATATAAATGTCGAAAATTCATTCGCAGATTTTACGGGTCCATCTCGGAAAAATACTCGAATGCCAGATTCAATGCGTAAAACGAAATAAAAGTCGCCTTACGTAACTGTATATATACCCGTCGGATTACTTTTCTCTAGCAAGAAAGCCGAAGGTCACGATCGATCTTCAAGCCCTGTTTGAATCGGACTCGCGGAATAGGTCTTGGCATTCGCTCTTGTTTGACTTTCTCACGGATCGTAGGATCCGCGTTCAAGATATCGCGAAAGAGAACGGATAGAAAGCGCGAGAGATGGAAGATGAGATAAAGGCGAATCTGCACTTTTGACGATGATTCCTAGTGAGGCATTCAAAGCGTGCGAGAAGTGAGCATATGTTTCTGCAAAAATAATCGTTAGCGTTGAAAAAAATAAAAGAATTCAAAATATACTTTCATTCGCATTTTCTATTTAAACATTAAACACAGATCCAAAATAGAACACGTAAACGATTTCAATCTGAATTCGCACGAATATTAAATCAAACAAGAATAATGTGGATCGACCTCTCTCTTTGTTTGTCTGTCTATCTCTAAGAAAATTAAATTTTGAATTATCTTTTAATAATTTCTAAACAAAGATTTCATATAATTAATCATAAAATCTATCAATCAAAACTCATCACAAATTTTTTATATAAAAGAATAAAGTTTTATTTCTTATTCTTTTAATTTTTTTATTTGAGAAATTTAATTTCCGTGCTCGCCTATGTATTTGACATATTATTTTTATATTTATCTATCCTCTTAGATTTAATTTGATGAAATCCCCATTTATTTTTTATAATATACACAAACTCTAAATTCTCATTAAAGATAAAATCGTCATTACATAAAAATTGACTAAATCAAGAAGTTCATTTCTCTCATTTTTCGTTTCCAAAAATTTATAAACATTTCGAAACTGCGCTTGATTTTAGCACTGTTTGATTAAGTTCTTCATATCGCATCTTCATACCTATTCAGAAACTCGGATTTGCCAATGGCATTCAATCAGGAAGTCTATTCACGATGGTAATCGAGAGTGAATCGTGTATGTTCGCCTTGAGGGTTCACGAAAGAGATACTCGCTTGGTGGTCCCTTCGTGAGCGATTCCTTAGCTCATCCTTCGCAGGAGTTGGTGCACGGCATTCTTCGTTGAAATATTTTACCACCGGCATCTTACGGTAATTATCTTCAAAAAGAGCTGCTCGATTCAAACGAAATGCGTTTTAGTTTGCGAAAACATCATGGAACATCGAAAGAAGAAATAAAAAACAGTGATAAAATTGGATCGTTGAATATGGATTTTTCTACAATATAAATGTTAACCGAGCTCTAATAATTTTTTTATAACTAAGAATTTTACAAAATACAAAATAAAAATGTTATTTAATTAATTATTAATTTTAAACTAATTATTTCTCAAATATTCTAGGTTGTATCTTTTCTTTCAAGCAAGATTTCCATAAAAAATATTTTAGCAGGAAAAATAACGCTATGCGATAATGTTTTATAAATCTGTCACATTAAGCGATGGGAAAGTTCCACTGTTTCCTCTGTTGCGTGTCTGATAATTATTGATTGTTCTCACATCACACAGGCGTGATAGATGCTAAGTTGAATGTGATCGTCTACGTTTTCAGTTTGATCAACGAGGTGTCATCGATTCCAATGCCAATGAATAATTTTTCACCTCTAATTTCTAATTTCCGGCAGGTCGACGACCCGACTGCATCCGGCATTTGTCGCAAGTCGAGTTACAAGTTACGGAAACTATTTGTATCGTGTACGAATCGTATAATATACGTAGTTTCGCGTAGTTTCGCGATATATCGAGTGCAGTGTGATGACTTTTGCTCGGGCGTGCGAAATAATTGAAAAAGTTTCTCGGACGCCAATAAAATCGATACGTGGCAAGCGGAGGCAAAGCGTTCTATTCGACAAATGGCCGCTTTGTCTTTCGTGGAAGCTAGGACTATGATAGAGTTTCTAATATCGAGAGCTTTTGGCAGGACTCCAAAAGCTGCGGGAAAACGAAGTAGGTGTCGACGTTTCGATAGCCGATAAGACGATTCACGATTTGAAACAATAACTGAAAAACTATTTGCGATCTCTAATTGGAAACTGTTATCATCAAAATTGATTGTCAACATATCTATATATCATAATAACAAATTAAAAACTAAAATAAATGATTATCGACCTGCAAAAATACCTGATTTAAATGTATAAAATAATAACAAGATCAGTTTGTAATATTACAAATATATATAAAAGCATATATTGTTGAAAATAGTACAATAATATTATCAATAACAATATTAATTGCAATGAAGCATGTTAAAGATGTATATTATAATTCTATTTATATTTTAATTTACTTATCTCACTGAAAAAATTTTGTCAAATTTAAATTAATGTATTTTAATAATTTCTGTCAACATTTTCACGATATATATATATATATATATATATAAAATTAACAAAATTAATATTATTATAATATTTTATTATTTCAAAAACAATTAAGGAGCATTTATTTCAAGCTATAATATATTATTGCATTTGACAATTATATTGTAAATTACGTCTAATATTGAAATTTAAAATCTTTTCAAGATAAATATTTAAAAGCGATTTAATATGGTAATATAAATTATATATTATATATAATTATTTATATAAATATCCTTTTGTTTTTTTCCTTAGTTAACAATATCAGAATTAAAAAAAAAATTACATGCACATATGTGCCAATTCTTAAAGAAATTTAAAAAACGTTGAAAACTATCGCCTTAATTACATTAATATTAATCATATCACGAGATAGAGCGAAAGCGAGGCGATTGTTGCTCGCTAGCAACGCCATACAGAATTCTGAGCAGTAACCATCGCTCATTTCATCGTCGACGAATTTATGCTGTATAATTAATGCTTCGAGAAACTGCATAAAAAAAAGAGGACAAAGTCCATCGGCAGATGATGTTAATTATAGATCAAAATTCTCACTGGATATTTGCAGTGCGGCGTCGTATACACGGTCTTCAAATACCACACACGAATTCCTATTACAACGCTCCGTTTAACGTTTATGTATTTCTTTTTCCGCGCCAATTCTCGAACTCGATATTGCGAAATGGTAAAACGGCCAGAGGTTGTCGTGAAAGGAGTTAATTCTAGAAAACAAAATGTTTTTCCATACAATTTTACGAAGGAAATTTTACGTAGGTATAATAAGAAGTTAACAGCCAGCAAGCGTATAAAGGATAAATGTTTAGTTAAACTTTAACGAAGATTTTTTACTGCATCAAAATTGCAAAAAATAGGACTTTAATGAAAAATGCTGCAGCAACAATTATAATGCAGTTTTTGTGAATTCTTAATTTATTCTTTAATGCTTTATCATTTCTCCTGAGTAATAGATAGATTCTAACAAATCTCGGGATATGCGAGAGACAATTCATATTTACAATAATAACAAATAATAAAATTATAAATTGATGTAGATAATATTTAAAAAAATAAACAATATATATATATATATATTAAAAATGTTTTAAAAAACAAGATTCTAAAAATGGGTCATATGTAACTTTCTCAAAGTTCTTAGAGAAAAGAACTTACTCGTGCAATCATGATCGATGGTCCGTTACATAATGTTCAATTTGATAGAACAGCTTTTATTGACATCATATACCATGTTAACATCGAAATAGAAGATAGCTGCTTGTTTGGATCTTGTAATAATACGCGCACTCAAGATGAATATTCATATTAAAGCGATCCACATTATGTAACGATTATTTATACTTGAAAAGACAGGCTTTAATTTTGATTTGCGCAATATGCATGACGGAACGAGTGAAACTTCATGGATGTTTAATGAAAGCGATTATGCATTCGTGTATGCATATACATAACATGTTGATAATTTTAAGTTTCTGCACGTCATATTCCAAAAATAAAAATCCGAAGAAATATATAAATAAGAAAATTATTTGTAGAAACAAAATCAATAAAGGTACGATTAAGAACTTTTGTTTTAATATCGTAAATGTGATAAGATGATAGATGAGGTGATATAATAAGAAGATAAGAATCTACTTATAATCTACTTAAAGATTAATAGACAGATACGCGCAAGTGGAAGCTATTAGCAAATAGATGAAATTGAGCGTTATCTATTCGAAAACTTTTCTACTTATGGCTCATACATTGAACCAATTTTATACGTGAGGTCAGTATATTTTTAGACGGAATCGTTTCGAGAAACAGTCGTATCGAACTCGGAGATGTCCGACTAACGATGAGTCGCTCGCGCTTTCACGCCATTGCGTGTAAATCACCGAAGAACCTGTTTACTTATACCTGCACATTTTTACCTGCTTCTGAGACACCAGCCTGTGAAGTTGAAGTAGCTACATTCCACTATTCTCCTTCCGAAAAAGTTCGATACAAGAAAATAAAATAAACAAAACAAATAAAAATTATAAATTATAAAGATATCTAATTTAATGTAAAAAATCCGATAATAAATGGATTTAATCTTAATTAAATCTTGTTTATGTCTTTTTTCTACTGTATTCATAGATTATCGTTGACCTAATATCATCTCGGACTCTCTTATCATCTCCTTGTCAAATAAAAAAAAGTTTGTAAAAAATTAAATAAAGTAATGTTGTTCATCATTTTTTCATATCGTGTACTTTTCCTCTCAATAATAACAAAATTTGTCAGGCAACTTCAACGCGGAATGATTACTGTGCTTCGTCGGAAAATTTACGAGCATCGAGGGGCAAGGTTCCATCTCTATCTGCGATGAATACGCCAACCAATTTGTAGCTTGTGGGCCATTCGCCTTAAAATCCATTATTATCCGATATTTCCATTAACCGAAGTTATTCCCGAAGTTATCAAATTGCATCGAGCGCTGTTGGGCTTCATACCGTCGTCTTGGAAAATGTTCTCATGGAAATCATCACGCAGTAGAATTTTGCGATAGAAATAATCCAGACTGAAGGTTTTCCCGATCTTCTTCAGGTTAAAACTTCTTTTTTAATATTTGAGAAGACATCAATTCAAACCGACTCTATATTTGAAATACCTGACAGAACTTTTTAAAACCTCTGACCTTTTATGGTTTGTATTTCGGATATATGTATGTTAATGTATTTTGTAAAACGTTTATTTGATTTATTGGTTCATCATTTTCATGCGATATTTTATGTATGAGGCATTTATACTCCGATCGGAGATCAAATCCATAATTTGTGCGAACCACTTTGAAATATGCGAAGCCTCATCCAAAATAAACCTCAAAATTATAGACTGGCTCGTTCTAGTTCAGAATGTTTTATACGCAATCTGTCAGACTCGAAATTAAAAAGAGATTATAAATACTTTAACGTTAAAATAATCTTTTTAAACAAAACCACTCAATACCATAGAAAAATTACTAACTCTGCAACAAATCAATAAATTGTCATTTATAAGATTAAACTCTCTATTAATAAACAATGCGAGTTAAAGAATAATTTTTCTCTGAATCGAATATATTTAACACAGAAATTAATAAAATTATTTTTCGAGGAACAGAATATTCCAATATTTTCATTTTCGAGACACAAATAACAATTGCTACGTCCAAACGTTAGTTTCTCAATGAATAAATCTTGAATTATAATTTCGCGTACGCCAGGCAAATTAATTCCTCTATAGCACTGCATCCTATCGCTCCTGTCACACATTTGCATTCTTCGCGCTCCTTTCATACCGCGATAGTATCTAGGAAATCAAGCTTGTGCTGTCAGAGAGCCGGTGTTCTAGACGTCCGTTACGCACGCACACCAAAAAAGCCGATCTACTCCCGGCGAAAATGGAAGTGGCACTCACGCCACGTTACTTGCGGGCGAGTAGCCTGACAGTGGCGTTATCGATATCCCTGTCTTTTATGCCGTCACGACGACATCTCCCCGATAACGATATCGCTGCACGGTAGCTTCCGGCGGCAAGACAGGCACAATTCCGTATTTGGGTCAAACGTAACCTGCGTGCGTAGAGAAAAACTTGGAGCTCGTACGAGGGATAGGATTCGAACAGATCACTTGCCATTGTCGTTCTCTCTTTTCGGGGAATCAGAATTGTTATTTAGGTCGAGATACTTTGGGGGATACCGTACAAAGATGCGAAAAAAAAATATCTATCGAGACCATCTAAAAAAATTCGGAGCATTCACCATGATTTGGAGATGTATTAATAAAAGAAAGTTTTCTTGAAGATGTTAAGTGTTTTTATTTGTTGGCTTTCATAAAGATTTTCTTACTCATTAATCATTTTTCATAGAAAATATCAATACTCAATTTTTAGATTCAAAAAACAAAAAAATCTAAATTTTTCATAATAGAAAATAATTTCTAAGAAAAACAAATTCAAAAAAATAAAAATTGTTTCAAATAATTATTATACATATATTCTATAAATGCTAATATAAGTATATCAATAATTCTATAAAGTATATAAGTATATAAATGTATAAATTAGTCTATAAATAATTCTATAAATTCTAATCGAATCGATTCTCTGCTTTTTTAAGAGATGTAAATAAACTAAGCTTTAACTTTCGCTATTATACGTATACAGCTGCTCTAACTGTACTAAATACGAGTCTCACTCCTATTGTTATTATTAAATTAAATTGTATCATGCTTCCACAAATTTTTCCAAAAACATTTATCAGGTAAACTATCACCCATAAGAATGTATGTATGTACATAGGTATACATAGGGCGTGTAAATGTACGTGAATGTCCGCAGTGTATTGAACTCGGGTCCGTAGGATCGCTAAACCCAAATGACCATGATCAGTCATCCTTACCCATGCTCGATACCTTGAATCGGTAGCGACAAGCGTGAACTGAATGATCCCTAAGTTATATTGATGATACGAGACTGTCGTCCGTAATGCCAAACTCTCGTACATCACGATCGATATTACGAATTCCACGAACAGATTGTGAAGCTCGATGAAAGAAAGGTGATCACAATGGCCGTCACGAGTTTCTGTGCCACGGATACTCGGACTCTGAGTCACTCGACTACTCGCTCGCTCGACCGCTCGCATTGTGATCTTTCACCTAGCGACGCATTGGTTCCCAAACTGAATGCCACAAAAATACAAAAAAAAGAAATTTTTTTTTAAATTTTAGTAAATACATTTCTCCATTGAAAAACTAAAAAAAAGTTCAACAATGTATAAAATATGTATAAAAGAAAATGTATTATTTATAAGGTAACATGTAAACATAATTCAAATTAATCTACTTTCTGAGAAAGTTCGATTTCTCGAACAAATAAGATTTTTTCTTGATTGGAATAACGTCTATAATAAAATTTCATATGTAATTAAAGTTTGGCAGCGTCACATCAAAGGAGACGTGAAGTCGAACAGTTTGGGAACCTCTGTGCTAACGGCTTTAAAATCTCGAAGCAGCAATTCTCGACTGGCACAGCAGAAAGGAACGAGGTACGCCGATCCCGATCGAGGATAATGCCCGCTTCGCAGTCATCGAATGCGTGACCCGTGTTTCGCAACGGTTGACGCCGCGATTCATCATCTAGAAACTAATAAAGCTTGAGCGTCGAGTTTCAATGAGATTCGCAAAATTTCTAAAAATATTCATCAATTTGTTGCGTAAATCAGAAAGAAACTATTCTCTCGAATTCTTTCGAGTTTAATTGACTCGTACGTCCTAATTAACGTGATCAAGTATGACAATTTCTAAGTAATCTTTTATGATATAAAAATTGTCAAAATTAAAAATTCGACCGGAAAGAATTAACTTTTTTTTTTTTGTTTATGAGCAAAGAAATGTTTCCAAGTCCGGAAAGTCCGCTCCCTTGCACATCGCGACGATTATAGTTCGCGAAGAGATGCGCGACGTTCGTTCGGAAATCGCTGTTGGGAAAGTGCGTATCGCGAGGAAGCGAAACCGATGTCGCCCGAGAGAGAAATCAGAACACGCGATGATGATCGCGAATACATACGTATTTTGCAAATCGACGAAAGCGTGCGAGATCTTGGCGCGAGGCCGAGATAAACAGGCTATTTGACGATTGAATCGTGGAAATTCATATTTCGAGATCGAATTAGAACGTTTTCTTTACATCGGAAACCGACACGAATTCGGATCTATATTATTTTTCTCTAATGAAAGAAAACGAAAAAAATCTAATCGATATCACATACAGTCGCATTGCATTTGCACAAGCGGAAAAGTTTCGTAATTCGCCATTCCGTAAGACTTTGGACATTCGATCAATTTCCGATATCCCTAAGTAGAATAATAATAGAATACAGTAGAAAAACATAAGTTTCTTGTCTATTTGTAGAATGATTTCTTTGTTTGCTCACGCAAGCGTTTATCTTAAAAAATTATCATTACTATAATATTGACTGTAATATCACAATAAATTGTATTAATGCTGTAGGCGAGAAAAACACATTCACTCTCAAGATTTATCGTGCTTTGTTCATTGAAATATAGTCAATCATCGGAATGTCGCATAATGGATCAACACACGATCGCGGTATCAATGGATTTGCTCTACCTTCAAGGATCTGTGGCAATATGCGTGTTCGTCTCTGAATATTTGCACAATGTGGCCAGGAAGGAAATACACACTTAACTCCTCTCGCTCATTTGAAACTTTGACAAATGGCATTAGCATCGTCAGATATAATACTTCTTTTCTATCTTGCCATAAGCAGAATATCTTACGTCACTCTACGTTGCGTCGTTATGCAAAACCGAGACGCATAATGCACGCCAGGTGCATCAGCTTTTCCACGTGCACGCGCGATAGGTCATCGATGGAAATTGACTTCACGAAATATGCCACACTTTTCCATAACGACCGTGAGAACAGGAGCGATAATATCGGTATGATTATTGTACAACTCGCGCTGATCAAACTAGGAATTCTAACGAGAAATAAAGCCAATTGCGAACTCTGATAAGAACGAATGGAAAAAAATTAAGGATCTTATGATAATGGTATATATTATTAGTAGTAACTATTATATTATTCACGTAGAAGCTACGTGACAATAGATTATTAATAAATTAGCAACCTAAATAGTGATCATGTGAGCGACTTGAAAAGTAACTTGAAAAAGTACTTTATTTTGAATACTTTTAAGTATTTAAGAAATTAGAGTTAAGAATACCATTTGAAAAGCAGCATTAATATTATTTATTTAAGTACTATGAATACTTTATTTTAAATACTTTTAAATATTTAAAAAATTAGAGTTAGGAATGAAAAGCATATCATTTATTTAATATCATTTACTTAAGTGCTATGAATACTATAACAAAACGTTATTAGCATAAACGCATAAAAATTAACTGAGAGTGAAAGCTGAAAAAGTAATATATATATTCTGAAATAATTTCGAAATTATCCAAGGAAGTATCGCATCCAGCAAAATAATAATCTATTCGAAGCAAAGACGAACCATTACAAGTTAATTGAAGGAAATTTAAACGACTCTTTCAGCAAGCTCACTTCAGTGCCGGAATGTCTTTCGTACCAATATTACAAGATATTTACACAAATAAGTGCGTATGTCAGATATAATAAAGCGTCGATGCCAGTCTTCACGAAGATCGATATTAAGTGAACCAAAATAGAATCCGTCAGAGGTAACATCCACGCCAATCGCGTTTTCCACTTCGCAAAAGCGGAGTCTCGGTATTTCGGCGGTCGCCTCTAATTAGCGTCGTCAAAGCCGTGCGGTATTTATCTCGCGCGCGAGAAAACGCAGCGCAGAGACTTACCTTCGTTATCGTTCACGGGATGATCTCACGACGAAGCGCATCGTCCGGTTCGGCGCGATCAGCTGCGCGAGTTCGGCGCGGCAGAGATATCCAATTTTAGCGCTTCTCGCGATGCAGTCAGTGTCAGACGGCGCACTTGCGTCGGAATTAACTCGCGATGCACACCTCGACTGTCTCGAGCTGCCCTCGAAGATGCACGCGCTTCAGAGACGTTTCATCAATCTCTCTCTCTCTCTCTCTCTCTTTCTCTCTCTCTTCCTTTTCTCTCGCACATACACACACAAATGCGCGCGCGCACACACACGTTTCCTTCCCTCCGTTCGATACCAAAAGTCACATCATCTCGTGAATATCACCGAACGACGAGCCCGGAGAGGATTCTATCGCGATAGGGACTCGTACAAACGAGAGATCCGAGACGCACGAAACAGACCGCACGAGGGCCGAGCGGCGACTACTCCGATTTCTTCTTTGGCACAGGGCGCAAGGCGAGAAGAGGGAGATTCGTCCCCGAGGGGTGACGAAGAGGCCCGAAAGCGCGATGGACTCTCGTCACCTGATCGCGTCTGTCCCTCTTCCACCGCTCCTTCCTCCCTCTCCTCCGTCTCTCGCTCCGCTACCCTCAACTGCGAGTAGGTCACGTTCTCTGGAAGCTTCCGCGCACGGTCACGTGTCACGATCGCGATTTCGATGTCGCGATCGTCGAGAGTTCCAACGTGTCTCCGAGTATGTAAGAGTCCGGTCTCTTTCCGTGCCGATTAAGGGAAACGAGAAGCCGGGAGTGAATCGCGGCAACGAAACTCGCGGGGCGATAACGCGACAGGGTGCACGGTTCTCGGCCGTCTGAGTCTGAGCGCCGATGCGGAACCTGGTCTCTCGCGAGGCGACCCTCTCGCGGCGGTTTCCGCCGGCGCCGACGCGCGGTCGCCAATCGCTCCGCGCTCTCGTTCCCCACTGTCGTCGGTCACGGTCCAATGGTGAGGCGCGGACGAGCGGACACCTATACGGCGCGCGTGATGGCGCGAGGTCCGACAAACGCATCCAGGCGTCCGCGTCGAGCTCAACCGAACCGCTCAGGGGCTTTCTTCCGTCGAGTTCCTCCTCGTTTCTTTCTCTATCTCCCTCTTTCTTCCTAGGCTCCGGGCCACGAGATTTGAAAGTAAGCGCACAGATCCGGCACACGGCCGAGTCGTCCGGGCCGACGGTCGAGGCGTGATTTATCGCGGGGAGCCGAACGCGCGGGGTATCATGCCGCGCGAACGCGCCGTCGAGTCGCGAAAGGGGTCAAACGTGAAGGGCCCGCTTCGGTCGCGCTTTCTAAAAATTAGCGACTCCGATGGCAAGCGGGTGTGCCGAGAGAATTCACCGAGCAGTCATCCGCGAGGCATTGGGCAATTATCCGAGCCGCGATAAAGGCAAATAGACAGATATTTCGTAATTCGTGCTGTAGAAATAACGAGTATTAATTGAAAAGTTATATTGCAACAGCATACATTTCTACGTGCAAAAGCACGTCGTATTAATTGCCAAGAGAACGATAACGATTGTTGACAAAGGATATACGATAGCTTTTTATCTATCTTGCTCGAGCAGGGTGAGAAAAGATTGCGATGTTCCTTATCTCGACGACCATGTGGCCAGTGGTGCGAACGCGGCGTATTTTGGTGAACGCATTTCCCGGTAAAAAAATTGATAAATCTTTTATCATAAAGCAAATGCCAATGACTTCCGCGTTCATTATCGGATGGCGAATACGAAAAAATAACTCGCGTAAAGCCGAGCGAGATTAATTCAATATATTCAAAGTAAGCAGCGTGCATCTGTTTCCTTTTATACAAATGTCGATAATTGCGGTATCGCGAATTCATAATTTTAAGAAACACATGCAACATTTAAACAGTGCTGTATATAAAAAAACCACAAAAATTGCTTATTTGTTTCTATTACTAATTTAAATTTGATAATCGAGTCCATTCTTTCTTAGAAATTATTCAAAGTCATCATTCATAAATAAATTTCCTTCAAAAAATTAATAAAATTAATAAAACCGGAAATAGGGATTTATCCTCATCGATAATTTCTTAATTAAATATCTCTTTCAAAAAAAATCAATTTCAAATTTATCAAAGAATAAAAATGATTACGTAACACTGATATTCTTCGACAATAACTCCAATATCGCAACTCTAATGTTACGAAATCGGAGTAATTACTACGTATTTAATATCCGTCATGTGATCGTTGAGAAACCAATATTGGTTACATCACTTCGAAACGCATCGATGTGTCGCGCTCACCCCAAATTACTTTGATCGCCGTTGCCGCTAATGATCGCCACCTTTCACGGGTCGTCATGTATACGTCGTTTGCGAGCGCGGGTTGGCCCGTGCGTGCGCTATATACGCGTACACGTGAGAATATTGATTCTACCGCGTCAGCTGCTTGCTTGCTTGCTTGCTTGCGTTCGTCGTGGCTTGGTTACCCTACCGCATTCTAACCCACATTCACGTGCATCGCCACGCAGCCGCGCACAAGTACTGACTAGGATATCCCCGTTCCGAGCGACCAGTGCTTTTCATGGTATCGGATTTGTCGAAGAGAGAGAGAGGATATCGATACCCTGAGTGCATTGCAACTCGAACACCCGCAATCGCGAGCCTTGAGCCTTTCGAACACGAGCTTCTGCGCGGAAAGAATTTTACTGAGAGCTCTAACATTTGGCTGGATACAGATCTGAAAATAATTTTGTTGGACCATCAAAATAATTTTGTTGGAACCTTAAAAGTAATGAGCAATGCTGCAAAAAATTTTGATATTCTAACAACTAGTTATATATAATTATTTTGATAGTTCAACAAAATTTCTTTTCTGATCTGTATTCAGCTAAAATTTTAAACCTTTCTGCAAAACTGTTCTTTCTTACTTTTTCATTACATTTTAACTTCATTAATTTCTCTTTTTTCTCTTCCTTTAAATGTTATTTGTGATTAAATTTTATAATGTAAAGAAATTAAATTAGGATAATGGAGTTGTTATACTTACTATTATAAAACAAAACGAATAATCTGAAATATTCATACAAATTTTACATTGTTTAAAATTAGAAAATTTTCATGAGAGCATTTTTAGGAATTCGTTATAACAGTCTCCTTTATAAGGAGAATCTGAAGATGAATATCGTGTGCTTGAAATATTCCGATGTTCTATGTAACAAAATAGCGGATTGATAATGGGATCGAGCACATGACCGCGTAATTGCGGAAGCGAGAGATCGGTTCCGATGCGCAACCCGGTGGGAATTGTTTAATGCTTCTTTAACGGGAATCTCGCGGGCGGGGTCGCGACCTATTCTTTATCCGGCGTCCAATCTTAACACAAGTCCCGACCGATAACGTGCAATTGCATTCAATAATGTCCATCCTCACGCGAGTGGTGCAAGCAACATTAATCTAGTTAATCCGTTTAAATAAGCCGCATCCAAGCCTGATATACAAATCCTTTGATCGTAAAGCCCTTATTTGTTCACGATCACAAATGTTGGTCAGATGTTGGTCAATACTTCGGGGATGTTGATGATGTCAACGTATATCGATTATGATTGTTGAAACCACTTGTGTCCGATTCGATATTTACAATTCGTCCGAATTAGATTAGATGATTTGCGTAGGTGTAAATTTGTCTACACATTGCTTGATGCTTATCTCATGATTTCACAGCCGTGATTTAATAGCGGTCGTAAATAGCAGCCTGGAATAATTAAACGAAATACTTCTAACGACGACCGTTAGATTATTAAAACCCGATTTCACCAGTTCGTTAAATTTAACCGTAGGTTAATGAATGTCTAGTCTCCTTTTTCTCAAGTTCTAGTTCTAGAAAAACTCAAACAGTCTACTAGATTCTAACGATAGAATTCATGAAGTTGATTGATTTAAATGTTAAATAATTGAATCATCGATGTGCGAATTTCTTGGGAATTGTTGAAAGGCGCGCGTTTCTTTTAATTATAACAGTTCGCAACATAATGGTTCTTTGTTAAAGGGAAGTTGGCCATTGAGGGTAAACAAGAATCTTACGTTTCAATTTACGTGTCTCCGAAGCTGCTGTCATTCTTTGACCTACTTCCAGCTCATCTTTCTTTAGTAAATATTTGATTGACCTCGTTAAATTTCAACATCGAATATCTTCGTAAACAAATCTCAAATTAAGAGTAAGTCTATCTAAAATTAAGTAAAGATCTTATATCTACTATCTTATATCTCTGTTCTCTTATATTATCTCTTTATTTTATATCTACTTATCTCGATTCGAAATCTACCTACATATTTTTGCAAGCCTAAATTTTTTTATGGCTCGTAAATTGGAAGCTGTGGGTGGATACTTTACACTACCGTCTCGTTAAGAAAAATTCCGTTCCAATCTACGTGGACAATTTTTTGCGTAAAAAAATTAATGTACACTGCGAACGTTATTCCGGAAACATTGGCGCAAAAGCGTGAAACCCGACTCCTTTGTTTCTGAGCACGCTCGGCGATCTCGAACGGATGCATTGACCCGCTCAAGAGTACCGTTCTCTAATTGCGGTGAATGCGATCCGTGAAAAGTAACAAACACAAGGTAGAATCGAAATTGATAGTTTCGGGCCGCGCGAGACGAAAGGTAAGAAAAAGTGTCGAGATGAAAGTCACCTTTTTTAAGGTTTGGCTGCAAGAGATCGTAACAAAGGGAGCAATACTTCGCAATTTGGAATAATCGGGTTTTACTTTTCTTGAATTTTTAGATATCTACACGAAATCATACAAAAATGTTAACGACTCGTGAAATTTTGATTAAAAATATATTTTATATTCACAATTGTACTCATATGTTGAAAATAACGTTCATGATATTTAATTATTTTTAAATTAACTCTGCCGTTTTATTTTGTTTCTGTTATTGCTGTATATTCATTTAAATGTAAAATTAAAAATTTGCAATTAATAAATCTACAAAACTGATATATCAGTTTATCAGTTTAATATATTAAAAAATGATACGTTTTATTTATCGTAAAATATGAAATAACTAGAAATATGAAAACGATTTCGTTTTATGTTCGAGCTTTAAGGGGTTAATGTTGCAGCGAAAGAGTTAACCAAATATCTCGAAAGGATACGGCCAGACGTGCAGTCGAAGGATTATACAAGTTTACATAATTTAACCGGACGTGACTATCATTTGCCCTGCTCGATTCGCATTCTCAGAGTGGATTGCAGGATCCGACGTATGCAATAGCGGGAAGCTCAACATGTGCAAGGATAAATCTCTCGTGGTCCATTTATTGAGAAGAATTATACGCGAAGATGAAATAGATTGGAACAGACAATTTCGTTGTTTGGAGAGAAGAAAAGTGATAACGTGCCGTACTATAGAAAAAAACACTTTCTAAATTATTTACCGGGAAAAGTAATCAGTAAATGAATCAGTAATTTCGTGAATTCCACAACTAATTTCTTACATACTAAATTGTTAATATTGTATAAATTAGAATAAATTAAACTAGAACAAACTTCCGTTCATGTTACTTCTTTTTTCTTTTTCTTCTTTTGCCCTTTTCTTTTCAGTGTCGTAAAGAAGTCTCACAATGCGTTCGCCTCACGTTATATACTTTCGCAAAATCTTTTGTTCTTCAAAATAAGAAAAATGTAACTTTCGCGCACTATATTATGGCTGTTTTTTATCCTCATTCGACGTGACGCAAAGTCACTCGTGCTATTGTAGTTTAATACCATATGTTTCTCGTAAAAAGTGTGCGAGGCGAACTTATCGCTTTCGTGCACTAGACTCTTCGTTCCGTTCGCGTTATTCGTTCGCCTGACAATCGCCATCGGAAACTAATCGCTGTTGCATGTTACCGAACAGAAAATCGCGGTGCAACCAACCGTAAAATGTTAAGGGATTGCCGTTAATGTGATGTAAGACGCTCCGTTGCGCGTCCGTTGTAAAACGCGCGAATGATTTTAAGTTTTTGCGTTTACGTAATCGAATCTTCTCGATTATAAGATCCGACATAATATTTAATTCAAAAGATAGTGTTGTAAAGACGATTAACTCCTACGTGTAAAAATATTTCTAAAATATCTTCAATTTAAAATAAAATTGAAATTAGTTCGCCTTCTTTTGCATAAAGACCTTCGTTCAAGCGATAAATCATTCAAATGCATTATTTACCCATTTCGTGGACGATTCTTTCCGCCACCAGAGCATACTGACCTGCAACATAAAGAACGAGAGTACGTCAAAACATGTCGATTTAATGTAGAGATAAGCGAATCTGCGATTTTAGATTAGCTTTATCGGAAGAAAGAACTCGATATGAAGATGATTTGCACAAATGTGGCAATATTTTCTGTCGCAATCTACGATCGAAGATGTGAATTATATATTTCAGAATGAAGTGATAAGCGAATCTACGATTTCAGATTGGCTTTATCAGCGGAACAATGAGTTTGATATCGCTTACACAAATGCGATGATATTTTCTGTCTATGACACCAGAGATGCGAATACATTACTGATTCAAGATAAATGTAAAATAATGTAATGTTGATGTAAAAGAGTGCAACCACATTCAATCTCACATACAACCAAAGGATATAAAAAAACAATTTTATTTACAATTATATATTTGAAAAAAATTGTAGAGAAAAGATATCATTTTTTTTCTACAAAGATAGAGAAAGAATCAAATATATATAAATAAATATTTAAAACTGTATAAAATAAAAATACAAAAAATTGGATAATGTTGATTTAAAAATTATTTTTATGTTCTCCTAATAATAATCGTAAATTTTAATTTTAAATATTTCGTATTATCTTGAATAATGAATTAAATAATATTGGAATAAAGATTTACCTGTATAAATTGAATTTTATATTTATTTCAGACTAATCAAAATCTTTGTTTGAGAAAGTATAATTAGATTTTTCGTTACGACTTATTTGCATCATATTTTATTTTATTAGATTAAATTTTAATTACAAAGAAATGTTTAATGTAATCTGATCAAGCTATTTAATGCGTATTTCATCTGTTTTTATATATTTAGTATGAAAACACAATTGTTTCCAAATTATTTAAAAAATAATAGAAATTGTTAATTTTATTGTAAAAAATATCAATTAAAAATTGTACTTTTTAAGTACTATCATCAAAATCTAACTTTTTAAAAAATGTCAAATTATTAACTCCAATTTTTCAATCTCATTTTAAAAATGCATTAAACATTGTAACAAATTATAGTTGCGCAAATTGGATATTCATTCAAATTGGATATTCGCTCGTTAATAATTATATAAAACTGGTAATTATATTATTGATTATTTAATTTATATAAAATTGGTTATTATATTATTGGTTATTATATTAAATTAGTTAACGGAATTGATAACGTCAATTGCGCAAATCATCCTGATAATAGTCGTTAATACGATAAAAGATGATAATAATTAAGTCAATGAAATAATATTCCTTTGAATGTACAAAGTCGCCATCGAGTGAAAGGTAGACTCGACGAAAATAACAAGATCCAAAGCTTAGCGAAATTGTGTAAAATGCGTAAAAGTTGTGTAAACAAACGTCCGGGACTGGCTGAATCATGATAAAAAAAATCTTTGAAAAAAGTTGTCTGCGTATTCGGAATTAGCTTCCATTTTTCTATCTCCGGACGACTTGCGTAAAGTTTCGAGATGAACAAAAATGTTGAGTCCTCTCTCTAATGAGCATAATTTTAACTTTTCTAGCCACGAAACTTATAACATTCAGAGAAAAATGATACTAGCCATCGTTTCTCCTAACTTTTTAAATTTCAGTACTTCAGACATTAAACTAAAATTTCTTTTTTAACATATTCAATTTAAGACAACGAAACGGATAATGTTTCATTATTCATATGCATTTTCAGAGCTCAAATCGCATATCTGATTATAGATTTGAGCTTTCAATTCGAAAAATATTTTATCAAGGATAACTTGTGTCGAAACTTCGTAAGAAATAAACGCCGCGCGATCATCCTCAATTCTGGGACACCCAGTAAGAGACGGTAGCCGGTTATTGTCAGACGTAGCTTCTTTCCCATTGCTGCCCGTGGGAATTAAGCCGCACCGGTCCGTCAGACAACCGCTACCGAGGACTACTGCGAAACACTGTTTGTTCCTAAAGGTGGTAGTATTACCATGCGCTGGGCGGAGGATATAACGTGTTTCTTTCAACTAGTCACGATATACAACGTGGTAGTAACACGCGATAACTATGATCCTCGTAACAGAATCGAGTTTATATTGCGTTGTACGGCGAGTGAGTAGTACCGAAGGGTGAACCGGATCTAAAGCTAAAACTCTCCTCACGCTCATTGACTCACTCGCATTCACTTCAGGTTGGTCTGTTAATTACTCTAATTTCGCCAGGAAACAGATTTATCCATTAGCGCTATAGATTTCTCTTTGTCTTTTTTTTCCCCGGACGCGTATCTGTAACTTTGATTCGCTTTCTAAGTTCGCTCGTCGAAACGTGCTATTTGCAGAGGAATTCAGTTCCTGAAATAATTCAGCAGAAAGTCGAGCAAGCAACGCTATTGTAACGGCTGAGATAAAACCATAAACACGCGGTATCTGAATTTCTAAATTGCCTAGATCCTTATCGAAATCTTTATCAAATAAATCTTCTTAATCCAGTTAAATACAAGGTATCAAAATGTTTTCTTTAAATTTATTATTTCTCTTTTTAGTAATTCTCGATCTTCTTATTTGGAGTAGCTCGGTTTTCTCTAATTAATAGAAATAAGGTCCCTCTCATTTCCTCTAATTCCATCCTATCTGCGTCATCTCAATTTCCGATGAATCGAGATAATCTATCTGTTATTTTCAGAGCAGCTTATGGCAACGAGTATGTTCGAGTTGGAAGGTTTCGACCGGAGGATCGATGCTCGCCTTCGAGACGTCGGGTCGCGCAGGAGCAGATCGAGACACAAGTACATGCTCGTGCGATCAGCTGTGCCGGATACTCGGTGGCCTCAACGAAGCGCTCCACGTGCGCATTCAACCCTTCTGAGTCATCCTATCCCTTTTGTTTCCCCCGCGCGCCATTTCCCTCTCATTGTAGCGGCTCTCCTCTCAACGTGTGACGCAAAGTGTCGCGCTGGAGCCGAGAAAGAAAGCAACAGGAAGAAACAGAGAGGAGGACAGAGTGTCGCAAAAAAGAGAAGGCGATAGAACGAGTCGACAGGGAGAGTCTTATTGATTTTTTCGAACATCTGATCGGCGAGACGGAGGAGACGAAAGATAGGAAAGAGATGACCGACGAGGGACAACGAGACGAAGCTGGGAGGGCGAAAAGGAAGGAATCTTTGCGTTTTTTACCATCTTTCTTCTGTACCTTCGGAAGTCTTCAGTATCCCGTACTTGTGTTGCCACGGTAACAGCCTAGATTCTAGAGAAGAATTGGAGAAGACGCGGAGCAGATGGATCAGAGGGAGACAAGAGAGTGCGAAGGAAACAATGAAGAGAAGCTCGTGTTACGCGGTCGCGTCCTTTTGTTCCAGATTTCCGTGCCACCCGCGGTATCCACAAGAATTAACACATCGCGAAGTATAGACATGCAAATGCGACGCATTCAGAAGTTAAATGGGTAATTCGGTAAGTACGTAGATGAGAGAGCACGAATGCAGTTAAAGTTCGATTAGCTGTCGTTATTCAATCGGTACTAGCTGTTAAAACATTTCTCTCGACATTTTGGAGAGAAAGAAACATATCTCACATGCACTTTTGAAATGTTAATCACATCAAAGATTTTTTCTTTCTTTCTCTCAAAAAATGCTTGTTTTTATCTAGATTTTGTTAAAAATGATATCTTAGATTTCTGATAACGCTCTATCACGCTTTAAATGCGCCTATTCTTTTTCCCGATTTGTGATCATTGTGACCATCGCTAATCAAAATGTACAACTCTCGGGAAATTGTTTAATTAACAGTATGTGTGCCTCCACTTGTTTGTGCTTGCCAAACAAATGTAACGTCTATCATTCTCTCATCGCTCATTCCCTTCGTTGAGCTAAATTTACTCAGAACCTGCTAAATGATGCAAGAGTACAAGTAGGTCCACGTATTCCCTTTGCGTGTTTGAAGCCACTAAAAACTAGAAGTTCGAAAGAAGCGAAAGTATTGCGGAGAAAAACTGCGAAAGCTACTTCACCACAGCGTCATCAACTTCTTTCTTTCTTTTATCGTATGTTATGTATCGTATATTATGATAACATTTTTATGTTTTCTTTTATTTATCTGAGTCAAAAAAGTTATATGTACATATACGAAAAATTTAAAACATTTTAGTAAAATTACAATATTTATATATCTTATGTTCTATTATAACTATTATAACTACGATAATTACGATAAAATAATAGTAATTAATGTAAGCTACTTTAATTTCTTGCATATATATATATATATACTTTTTTTATTGTTATTTTCATTTTTCAAGTAAAAAAATCTAATAAGAGAACAGATTTAATGAGAATTCTGAATACTTTAATTTTTTAATTTTTAATATTTTACACAATTCAAACCACCACAAGATAAAGTTTCTCGGTTCTATTTTAAATCATATAATTTTAATATATAGGATAGATATAAAGAAATCAAAGGGAGAAAACTCTATGCAACAATCTATTTCTTATATAGACGAAAATTGCGATTCTGATTGACAGATCATGGTGCGATTATGACAATTTAATTCTGATTACGACAGCGTTCGCGTTTATACAAACGGCAGATCGAGCAAAGTCAAAATTTTCATAAATATACGATGGAAATCACAATCACATCGGTGATTATACGTGCCCATCGAAATAGACGTCCGTCCCATTTCATTTCCATTTTAGCGCTTTTTCACTACAGAAATATAGATCGTCCGCAATTATTTTCTCGCTAACCATCGCTCTTTTCGTGAAAAGCTTTCACGTGAAAAATCGCAGGGGTAATAAATCGGCTCGCTCGTAAAAATCATTATTTCGTTTATGCACCAGTGGCTTATTAAAAAGGTCGGGAGAGTTGCGTCACCGCAACAAATAACGTGTGATAAAAAAATGTTTTTTGCAAACTGTTTGGTTACTGCAAATTCAATGGGAAACAAATTGAATAAAGCTGTATCTGATTAATCCTGAAACCAAACCGAAAAATTTTTTTTACAAACACAGACGTGAATAAACCAGCATTTTCAATATTTTTTTAAAATGTTGGTTATTTAGAGATATTTTTACATTGCATAATAAAAACAACAATTGTATTATTTCTTTTCTGTATCTCTCCGTAAAAAAATTAAGTTTATTAGAATTACTTTTCAAGAGTAATCTCATTTAACTGATAATTTAAGATCATCATTTGTCGCTCGGAGAGAACATAAATTTCAGGAGAGGTCATCATTTTTCATGAGATATCAGCTAACACCCTATATAAATCTAACACAATGGTGGCTAAAAATTGCCGCAATTAAAAAAGATCCACTCTAACTAAGATTCGTGATCGCTCAGCGGAAAGCAAGGTTGCAGATCTAGTTACAATTTTGCAATCTCGCTCTTGATTTCTCGTCTCATTCTTGTTCCAACGACTAGCCTAGCATCTCGGAGTTAGCAGATCCTTACCGGTGGATAGACTCGACATCCCGTAACGATGGGCATTCTGCCAAACAAGAACGTTTCGCATGCCAGAATACACAGAGCGCGATAACCCAACCGCTCGCGTTTTTCGCAAGATTTAAGGACGAAAATAAGATTTCGCTGAAAATTGGTTTGCCTGAACGATTCTCGGATGAAAAAAGGAAACCGCATTACACAATGATTCGCGCGATGATAAAATCGCAAAGTAAAGAGGAGAAAAAGCAGAATTACGCGTTTGATCCTAAAAGTCCACACAGGATATCATAAAATATAGAACCTCGTTTTTACTTTGCTAAAATTTTGCTAAAATTAGCGTAGAGAGAGGGCGCCTATTTTTGCCACAAAAGTTTACTCTGTAATTATTCATCGTCCTCAAATATATTTAATTTTCATGTAAAATAAACTTTTCGCGAATTAAATTTTAAATGTGCAAACAGGATAGCAAAATCTCCCTTATTTAATTTCGCGAATTTTAATTTGAAACTTCGTTAAAATATTTGATGCTAAAAATTAAAAGAATGTTTAGAAATGGGAACCTAATTTAAATCGAATTTGAAATTAAAGCTCGGTTAAAACGTTTGGTGCTAAAAATTAAAAGAATGTTTAGGAATAGAGATTTAGTTAAGAGTTCTAAAGATGAATGTCAAGACGGTCCTATAAATTTTGACACAACTGATCAATGGCACGAATATGATGGCATGAATATGAACCGAATAAGAGTGTGTCTCGCCAACATATTTCAGATTGACGTTAAACGCGAAACTTTGTGACGCATATCATTCTACACACATTCTATGTGTTTCTGCGACGTAACATACACACGCGCTCATGTACTTCTATAGTTGACAGAAGCGGCGGCGTCAAAGTATACTTATGTCACCGTACACGACAATGAATCTTTTACAAGATGCGCGGGCGCATATCACGTGAGGTATGATTTCAAGTTGGCGTGACTCGGAGGCCGCAGCAAAAGCAAAGAACGGCTTATACGCTTCATACGTGGGTTTCACGGCGAAAACCATTCAGACGGAAACGCTGAAACGGCGTTTTATCACGGCGGCTTACATATTTATACATATTTATAAGGAGACACATTGTTCCTTTCTTATGGCACAATGCGCCGGCATGCACTGTAATAGATTCTAAATATGCCTATAATTGCTGGTATTGCTAAGGTCTATAATTGCTGATATTGCTGGTATTACTATGGTTGGTATTATATATTGTCTATATATTAACTATATATTGCAATGAGTAAGTTCTAAGTTTATGAACATTTACACTGTTAGAAAATTTGTATTAAATTTAATTTTACGTGTCCCAAACCATCCACTCAAATGATTATGTTAATTTGACACAAGATGAGTATGTTAGTAACACAAATATTACGTAATATTATGTAAAAATTAATACAAAATAATATAATATTTTGACACAATTTGGAAACAATTTGTGGAAACATATTTCTTCAGTAAAATAATTATAACTAACAATTATAATAATTAACACGTTCATCTTTGATTCATTCATTTTAAAATTTATGTTTTCAAACTACATTATTTTTATATCATTTGTTCACTTACTCATAAATTATTTTTACACTAAGAAATGTTAAGTATCAATTTAACATAAAATATTCAAATAATATAATCATATTATGTTAATTTAACACTCGGATATGTTAAAAATTCAACACAAAATTTTAACAAGACTAACAAGAATCATTTTTAACACAAATACAAAATGTTTTTTTACTGTGTATGTATTGTAAACTCTTTTAATAAATTCTAAGTTTAAAAAATGACTTATATAATAATTTGTCGAAACCAATTCCTTTTTTCTTTTCTCTTTACTACGAAATGTATTTCAAATGTCATATCACATTAATTTAAAATATATAAGCATAAAAAAACCATTTGTAAAATGTCTTCACTTTTTTAACATTTTCGATCAATCTAATTTTCATTTAAAAAATCAGAATTATAAAGTATTTTCATATAGATTAAACGTTTTTTAATGATCAATGATTTAGCAGAAAACTGAAGGCTACAAAAAAATCTACTTTGCAAAATTTTTTCTTTTTTACTGTCAATTTTTCCTGAACTCTAAAATTACAAAATACATTTACAAAAATAAAAAAAAATAGACAATTATTTGAATCTGGATTATTTGCTCGCGTAATTTTTATTTATTTCATACAAATTCTATCGCAGTTAACTTGCGTTACTTGCAATATGAAAACAGGCAGCTCGTGAACATGAGTACAAGTTGGAATCGCGATCGGGAATTTCGGTCAAGAACGCATCTGGCAAAACTAGCGGCAAGCGCATCGATTCTAAGGATGTCAAAGCGGAAGTGCCGAAAAGGAAAGGAGTTCTAGG
The DNA here is from genome assembly GCA_037157785.1 of Cephalotes varians. Taxonomy (NCBI): domain Eukaryota; kingdom Metazoa; phylum Arthropoda; class Insecta; order Hymenoptera; family Formicidae; genus Cephalotes; species Cephalotes varians. The sequence continues at coordinate 1,239,894 of JANQDE010000054.1, forward strand.
TCGGGAGCTCCGTGAACCCAACAGGCTGTAACCCAGTTTCTCGAAATGCGTGGTCGGGTTCTCGCGATGCGTCACATACTACGTGCGTGTATGTGTGACACGTGTGGTTGAACATACATCCGATCGCACATTCGCCAATCCATCATGCATCGGCATGCACAGCCACGTGTGTATCGATTCTAACGTGCCGATACTTTCGTTTCGATTAGATCTCTCACCCAAGTTCGCTTTTGTTTAAAACATGCCGCGAGAAATATAAACGAGCTCTCTTTTTCTCTTTCTCTCTCTCCTTCTTCCTCGCCTCCTTTTCATCGATATTAATAATTATAATGCATGCATGTGCTATTACACGTGTACACCGGGTGATTCATTAGCACGCCTTTCATCTGTAGCTCTGGCGTTTCTAAATTTAAAATGGATGACGCAAGCGACGATGAGTGGATTTTAAACGACGCACTTTCTATTCGTTATACATTGCAAGGATAATTTTCTCAATGATGATAATTATAATATTTAACTTTTGCATCTAATTATTTTCAATGCACAAGCTACAGTACACATCTAGCATATTTATGAACTAATTAATAGTCTCTGTATAATATTAATGAATCAATTTAATTCCACTCTATATATGTAGATGATTAAGTGTCAAGATAAAAACAATGAAAAAAGACTCGTTTTATTTACTTTTTATTTTTCGCAATGCTATTTTTTACTCGTTGGAAACATCTTCCAAAATTAAAATAACGAAACAGAAAATACATATTTCATCTATCTTTCAATTTTTCATATTTTATTCATTGAGGATGGAAACATTTTTTAAAAGAATATTCATTCACACCGCTAGATACAGATCGATTTCTGCCGAAGAACAATATTTAGCGGAAGTACGCACTACAGAGCGAAAGTCAACGACCACAGTGTACGTTCGCGCACAATGGCTTGACAATAGGACATTTTTTCACTCATTGTCAGTAAAATAGTTATACGCGGCAGTTCCTGCATTAAAAAAAATATATATCCGTGACTTGCGGTTACGTCTCCACTTTCACTCTTCTTTAAATTTTTTCTCGTTGTAATTTCTTACGATTCGACAAACATTTTACACACACGCGCGAGAAAAATCTCTACAATTGTTACATTGGAGATGAGGGCACACAGACGTCTTTTTCAGTCTCAATTAATAAATTACTTATTTCTTTACACAATCACTGAATATTAAAAAATAAGAAAAATAGCGACAGTTAAAAAATAAAGTTATTCAACATTAAAAAGTTTCGATAAATGAACACGTTTTTCAATTAAATTTTATTTTAACAAAAGAGAGGGGAACAGAGATATTAAAACAATTTAGCATTTAACGTTAAAAATTAACATTCAGCGATTAATTGTAGTCTTTCATAACATTTCAATGAAAGGCAAATCAATTCTATAAATCAAGAATTTATGAAACAATTTCCAATTCTATTGATATCTTGTAAAGGGCGTTCGATTCAATACAATGCAAGATGCGATATACGGGAGATGTATACTTTCTGATCAAACGGGCGGATCTGCGCGGGAAGCTCATTATTGAAGAGTGAAAGTGCATCCGCGGTTATCACTTTGTTAACAGTCATTTTTTCCGGCAGCGCTTTCGCACGAATCGACAATTCCGCACGGTTTAGCGATTCAGAATCGCCTTATGCCGTTATCAGCGAGTAAATATCCAATCTACGTGCTCGAGGTGCAAGCCCGTGAATTACAATTGCAAAACGCCCGCGTGCTTACGCAACGCAACCGCGCGCTATCGACGTTATAATCGTGCGTTCGTTCCGCGAAGCGGAATCAAAACGGATAAACAGATTTTAAATCGAAAACACGTAAACAAGCATTAGACTTAATCTCCAAATTGGAAAATAAACGATGAAAAGAGAGATGAAGATGAGAAGAATTGCTCGCATCGTATATTTTTTTTAATCATAAAAGGAAATAAACACATTAAAAAAATAAGCTTAAAATTATAATAAAAGAAATATATTTAATAATATATATATATCGTACCTTTCTCTTAATATAACATTTTTCTAAGATATGCTTAGATATAAAGGAATAAAAATCAAGAATATATTTAATTTGTAAAAATCTTAAAAGCCTGAAAAATCTTGTCGAGTATAATAACTCAAGATCAAGGCAATGAAATACAGACTTAAAGTCAATTTAAAAATATACTGATCTATTGTAAACCATCGACTAGTCTAGATAATAAAGAAATCGCATACCACCCTCCCCCTTTTTTCAAGAATAGTATACTGACAATGAGTATATGGATCAAGTAATATGGATCGTGCGAGGACTCTTTCGAAAAGTTATACCCATAAATGTAGCCAGGTACTTCTCCCGAAGGTACTATTATCCTAAACGTTGAACGATCGTCGGTTTCTCCTCTCGTGCTAAATTGTTTTCATGATAATCGACGGTTCGCGTTCCGCAGAAAATAATACAGATAGCTTTCCTTTGCATTCGAGAGAACAAAGACTTAATTTTGATTGTTATTATAAAGAAACTTTTGGAGAGAAATATCTAACATCTATTATTGTTATTCAAAATCAATAAGAGTATTTATACTGCAAGACTTTATGTAATTTTGTATTATATTACAATTCAACAAAAAAATGCCTTTTTTGAGTACAAGAATAATTGTTTCTTATAATTTTTCAATATTGTAATTTTGCAATTTTTCAATCTTGAAATTTTTCAATATTTCAATAAAAACTGTCATTTTCGTTCTTGTGCATTTTTTTGTTGAACAGTATTGTATTATATTAAACTCATATCTCTTTCTCTTTCTCTCTCTCTCTAGCTTCAGCTGGGATAATCAATATGCAAATAGATCCTGTTTAAATTCCTTAAGATTTTGTATTTAAGATCTTGATTAAGATCAAAAGTTTTCTGTCTGAATATTTTAAAATCCAATCCTAATAGATGAAAATTATTATGAATAATCTTAATAATCTAAATAATCTTAATCGATCTGCCGCGCCTTTTCTCGATCTCGCTCCCGCGGCTTCAAAGGAAATACTACGCGAGTTTTCCCGTTGTTGATACCTTCAGTCGCTTTCACTCGTTTTTCCACTTACTTTCTACAAACCGCCTCCCCTTTCTTTGCTCGCGATGAGGAAACAGAATAGACAAACGCACTTTGACGATCGCTTATGTTCATGCAATGACTACTTGTCAACAACAATACTTGAGAAAGAAAGAGATAGAGAAAGAACACATATCACTTGCTTTGAAGTTTTCACAAAATGAAAAGTTTCTACATGAACCATGCGTCGAGCTCTAAATATAACCATGTGATCTGAGTTTTTATAAACTTTCTTTGAAAAAAAATAGCATATGTGTTTGCTGATGAATATACGGCAACTTGTACTTTGATTTCAAAGACTATTTCTATCTTGTGGTACTTTCTATTTTTAATGACACATTAAAAAGTTACGATTCGATTTGACATTCGTTGAAATTAAGAAAGCCTGATAAAATCAAGAGTTCGTAAAATCAACACTTGAGCAAATAGATGATAATGTTTCAAATGTGATCTTTAGATTAGATAAATAGAATTCAGAATTAAAGCACATTTGATGCTAAACGTGAGATATACAAAACATAAATACGAAAGATAATTATGTGTTTATCAATACATGAACTTACACTTTATCTCTGCTTATTTAATAGAAATAAAAGCAATCTTGCAATTTTCATCTTAAAGAAAGATAAAAGATTATCGGAAAAGTAAAGATGACTGCAATTATAAGTAGGTACGAATTATAACTTGTTTGAAGCATTGATGTATATAGTATAAAATTGTTATGTACAATAATATGAAAAACAAAACAAAGTATAAAATGAAACTTATACAAAAATATTTACGGAATTATTGTTAAATTATAATTCTAAATATATCCAACACTTAAAAAATGTAGAAATAACGTCGGATAATATGTACATATTATATATGTGAGAAAATCCAATAAAAAGTATATTAAAAAATTAAAAAAATTTATGATAAAAAATTAATTAATTTAATTTACCGCAAAGCTAAAATCAAGGCACTATTATATAAATTAATTATATTAATATTATTATATATAGATTAATTTTCTTCGAGAGTAAGATATTCACCAGCTATTTTTCGATAGCTATTTACTGACCTGAGAGGTAGGATTTGGCGCAAATGATGTAGCCGCACATCCGCCCTATCTTCGTCCACACTGTCTTAAAGAGCTCAAAGTTGTACATTGGTAAACAATGGTAATCACCCGTTTCTCTAATTTCTTCCTCGATCGTCCCACCTCGGCACTCACGAATTTTTGCGTCGCAAAACATGTACTTTGCCGTGTCTTTGCGCGAATATCGTTAAATCCACGTTTATGACGAAATGTCACATCGATCGTCGCAATTTTGAAAATCTTGGCTCCAAGTCACGCGCGAGTTCGTGCAATTGTGTGTTTGTGTGGGCAAGATAGGCCCATGATTCTACAAAACGTTCACGTGTCGATATCGATCGATAAATCACTCGTCACAATTTATCACTCGATCAGCCGCATGAATTATTATCGTTATATCTATTGTAATAATATACATGTGTGTGTGTGTGCGTGCGTGCGTGCGTGCGTGCGTGCGTGCGTG